>JAKTPC010000063.1:0-89294 GCA_030557395.1 Ambrosiozyma platypodis | reverse complement strand
TAAGGGTGTTGTAAGTTTACCAAGATATGGTAGAAGATGGTAACTTACTTTTCCAGTTAACTTAAGTATTAGACTTTTGTAGGTATGACTTTTTCAATAAAAATTGATTAATTCTCTATTAATATTCCCTCGATACTCTATACAAAATACATAAAATTCCCAGTGGGAAGAGGCCTATATATATTGAAATGATAGGAGTCTTATTGGTATTCTTATCTTATTATTCTCAACAATGAAATTAATATTAACAGTAATATCATGATTAGCTTATGATCATAAGGACGGTCCGATCCCGTAGTCGGGTATGGTCCGATGCCGTATCCAGAACTAGCTTACGTAATAACAATCCTTATATTGTAATAACATTGGAATCATAAATACGATCCGATATTATATTCGAAATCAGTTTACGTAACATGGATATAACCATCAGGATCCTGACACAAATTCCTATTTTATATCGGAATGATATCCACACCCCGATAATATCACTATCCGGATCCTGACAAAAGTAAAGCAATTGATGAGATTATTGACACCACACAGACACCAGAAGGGTATCACGTAAAGAGCAGGTATATTTAGAGAAACGTAAAAGCTTTTGTGGCCCAGCTGGTTAAGGCGTCAGTCTCATAATCTGAAGATCGCGAGTTCGAATCTCGCCAAGAGCAGACACTAGTTTTTTGTGGCATTTGACTATAGCATTATGAAATGAGGAATTCTATAATAAAAACGAGTTTTATTCACCTCTTCAGCCATTGCATCAAAAAAAAAAGAAAATCGAAGGTCAAAGTGCTGAATCAACAGTCAAATTGCAAGCAGGAAACAATTTAACTTTCAAATTAGGTTTGGTTTTTCCTAAAGCCAATTATTTGGGAACTAAAAGAGTTGTATCGACGTTCGGTTTATCTCGGAAAAAACCTCGGAAAAGATAACAACCGAAAGTACATCAACGGGCGATATAGTTATATACCCAGTGACCCCGAGATTGTGAGCTAGCAAAAATATGCAGAAAAAACAACTGTATAGTCCCTCTTATAAAAAAAGCACGCACGTATGTGTATCAACTTTTCTTCAGTAGCAGATATGGAACAAGCTAACTAGATCATTTCATGGAATTTCGGGCCACTAAGCGTAAAGCTATTAGAACAATTACACCTATTCTACCCAACAACCATTTCGGCAGCTAGCACGCTTTTTCTAATCTACGATCAATTGTGTGCAATCACTAGAAGAAATTTCAATGAATCGACCTCCGAGCTAAACTTTGAATTGTAACGAGATTATATACACTATAAAATAAATATTTGAAAACACGATAAACATATATATCAATTTGTTGTATAAACCAGACACAAACTATTGATGAAAAGAAATGAATGAAGACTGTAGTTACTCTAATTGCCCCTATAATTTACAATCCTCTGCTAATTTCTTGAATGAGCTCATCTAACAAATCTAAATACTCGTCACGAGTGCTTGATAATTTAGAAATTTCGCCTTCTAGTTCCTTAGCTCGATTTTCAAAATCTTTCTTGCGATAGAACCTGTGAGGTTGATATCGCTGGTATGCATCAATGATTTTTCTTTTAGCAAAGGATTTACTAAGGAGAGAGCTATTATAACCGTCCATGGCAATTTTCTCGTCCTGGTGAGATTGTTTTCAGGAGTGGATCAAGGTTGTGTAATCAATATATATGATTGTGACTTAAAGTTGCGTTTTCAGAGGTTGATAGTAATGAAGTGGGGTGGCTCTGTGGTTAAATTTGACTGAATTGAAGTGGTGGATAAGAAATCGTCTTGATTTTATAAGAAGGGTATATCGCCAGATATTTAAACTGAATCAATTATGGACCTCATTACAATTGCAGATATGAAGAGACTGATAAAGGAATTGTAAAAGGAACTAAAATCCAGGACAGATTCTGATTTGATACGATAAGTAGTGCGGTTGATCTGTTTCTTCGATGCAGACAAAATTAATGGTGTACCTACTGATAAACAAATTGCAAATTGGGTCAAAATGCCAGATCACGGGACGAGTAAGTCACGTGAAAACGGTATATGCCGCTATATTTTACAATATCTTTGAAGTGCTTACGTCATCCCTTTGGATCCTTTCGATTCACAGCCAGTAATAATTCAGAGATAAACTTGACTTTCTGTATTCTTTCTTTCTTTCCGGTATTTGTAGTTTTTCATTTCACAAAATATTTAAGCTTTTCACTTGTTAAATAGCTAAAGCTATATTAAGTGATTTAAAGCCATTGTTCACTTCCAGGCGAGTTGGATATTGCGAAAGATGAAGTTCATTCTGCAAGAACTAATTACATAATTAGATGGTTGTTTGTAGGAAACTAGGAAACAATCAAAATTTAAACCCATATCTCATTGGACCAGTGATATTTATAGTCGTTATTCACACTATCTTATTGCTATTAACACTTGAATTAGTCTCTGAGATGATATTCACAAAAGTTTTCGGCAATACGATATAGGTACCTAAATAGATTTATCAGTTATGAATGGCGGTATGTGCTTGTTACTTTCCATATCCAATAGTACCTATTTTCCTTTTGGATCAGTCATGGTTTAGACTAGTTAACAGTTACAGCTAAGAGTCTTCGATTTATCGCTGAAACTCTTCAAAATCCTCTGACCACTTGCTTTTTTTATTCCGTTTCTCTCGTGCTTTTTTTACTGAAGGGTCGAGTCAAATACAGATTGATTTTATTGGGCTTTCCATTGTTTTCAGTTTATTTAAAAATCTTATGAACTAGTTTAAGCCAACTTTAATATTAACTCTAAACTTTGGTAAATATAAACAGGCATTTTCGAAAACTGCAATTGATAGAAAATCAACGAGAGTGAACCAAGAAAATAGAACAGGAAACTAAAAACCTAGGCAAATATATAATTTATACCTTTATGAAAACTGCTAATGATAGCGAAGACAGATTTATACCAATATTTAAGCAAAGTCCAAACTACATATGCAACACAAACAAATTTAGAAGCGTCTCCTCCATTGGCATAAACAACAAGGGTGCCTATGATTGTGAAAGCGGCCATAAATTTATCAGAAAGTGATAACTGAGTTTTTTTGATCTCTCTATTCTCTAGCTCTTCTTGTAATTCGTAACCAGATATCACTTCTGAAATTAGACTTCTGACAACAAGGAGAGAAGTTCCATTCTCTTTAGCAGCTAATACATATGGGTCATTGGACATCGGGGTATATTCGGAGCCATCATTGTGGACAATTGCCATTCTAAGAAGAAGATCAGTAGGAACTATAATCCTCTGATAATGTCCAAGAACCAGATAAACTTTTGTAAATTCACCAACAATTCTGAAAACTCCAAAGCTCGACGATTCGGATATTAAAATGTCCCTATCAAGTAAAGAATTATCATATTCTGTATTGATACAAATTCTGTCTTCCTTCTCGAAGTTGCTTTTCAATGCGATTTCTATCTCTTTTAGTTCAGAAGGCAATTTTACTCCAATACTATCGGTGTTGCTATGGACTCTATCCCCCATGAAACCATAATAACAGAGAACCAATTTTGAAATAGTTAAAGGTAAATGATTCCAAAGATCACTTTCAGTAGTAATATCAACTAACTCTAGTAAGGTTAACTTGGATAAATGATCAGCTTGAGAAAAGTTAAACTTTGCTAAGTCGTCGGCGTTGCAACATAGCTCTTGTAAGAATCTAGAAATTGGAACCTTCATAGGTTCTTGCATAAGGTCTAAATTTGAATTTATGATAAGTTTAGTCAATGAATTAGGAAGATGTTTAAATGTATGAAGATCAACATGAACTCTAGAAGTAGAGGCGTTAGAAGAATTAATACTTAGGGAATTGAGTCTGGACAAACCTTCTGTATTCATATTAATACAACTTGATACAAATAGTTCCAGTTCTGAAAATGCAGTATTCTGAAGTGAAATATCTGTAATATGGAATCGTGAAATGGATAGTCTCTTGCAATTCTCAACCTTTGAAATTGAATTGTATTTAGCATTAGTAATATCAGGATCTTCAACCAGGATAGAAATATGATTATTAGGATTATCGGTGTCATCAGGGATAATATCCAAGTTATTTTGCTCATGACCGTCATTGCTCACAATATGGGCATCTTGGATAAACCAGTTAGAGACATAACAGCCATGTTTCAAATTGAGTAAAAGAAAGAAAAAGTCAATAAAAACATCACTCAGAGGTAGTTTAGAGTCCGCTTCGATTTTAAAGGTTACATGACTAGAATATCTATAAATCATTTCAATTAAGGTGCCTTGAGTGTCATTGTCGGAAAAATCGGAGGTTGACAATATTACAGTTACTTTAATATCTTTAGAAACGTAAGGATCTATCAACTCACTAAATTCTGAGGGATTCCCAATTTCATCAAACTCAACTGCTTTTAAATTTGGAAACGTTTCTTTGATATTTAATCTCAAATTAAATGCATCTCTGCGACGAAAACTGGAAAGTTGAGTAACAAATTTGAAAAAGAAAGAATTTCGTTGCATATTAGGAAATGCAACAATTAATTCAGGTTTAGTTAGAACTTCAATTAAATAATGAATAATATCATCTCCATAATCAAACGTCACATGCAGAGCCAGAAACTGAGAAGTTTCAACACTAATAATACCAAGTTTGCATAACATCTTTAGACACTTAAATCTTTGGTACCTCAATTTGGCTAAAGTCAATTTGAACTTAGTATAAATGTCCGAAAATAAACACAATGTTATACCTGCAGTACCAGAACAGATACATATCCTCGTTATCGGGTGGGAACTGAACAACTCAAAAACAGGGAATATATAATCAATATTCTCGTCAGAGATGGCCAAATTCTTTAAGCTGTGAGCAAGAACTGTGAGCTTTAATTCATTTGGAAGTGATTTAGTTAGACTTATGAATCGTATTATTGTCGTATCAAGTTTGATAGGCTTTCTAAATAGGTTGGGCAAGAGCATTTAACGAGCTGTGTGGATTTGATAAAGACTACAAAGGGAAGGGCCATGAACTTAGTGTCTCTGCAAAAGAAAGCTATGTTTATCATTATACGCTTTTTGTCTTTGAACCACCTGGCAGACCACTGATTACTCCTATGTACTGTACTTGCAACGCGGCGGCGGCATTGGGGCTGATAAGATTTCAACAGTATCAATCACGTGATATCTACTATTTTATTTCTATTATATCTTCTCGATATACAAGAATGCTACAATATCGAGACTTGCTGAAAAAACTACTTATACACTCTCTCATTAGACTTATATATCTTTATTTGAAGAGTTTGTATTCATATAAAATACTCCTTGAAAGAGTTATAACCCAAATTTATTTGATCTGAATTGTGCTAAATTATTCAAAAGAACTCCAGAATCGTTGTTAATTCCAATAATGTCGTTTATTTTATTCATTCCCAAAATCCTCAAGTTACCTTCATCGGGGATCCAAATAACATACCCCCCTGCTCGTTTTCCACTTAAAGCACCATTCAAGGCATCTTCGAATATTAAACATTCTTCAATTTCAATTTCAGGACTTTTATTATTTCTTAACTTTTCATTCAGCATTTCCAGTCCTAAAAGCCAAATATCAGGCTCTGGCTTCCCATGCCCCTTAAGCTTTGGATTATCTCCAGTGACTATATTACCTCCAAACATATCGAAAAAATCAGCTAAGTGATTAGTCTTCATCTCAAACTTGTTCTTTTTAGTTGAAGTGCAGACACAAATCGGAACTCGACTTTCATGTAGATATTTCACTAGGTCTAATGCTCCAGGAATTAATTGAACTTTGGGCCAATAATATGATTGCAGATTTGCAGCCAATTTTTCGAATTGTTCTGGTGTAGTTTTACCATGAAGTCCATAACTATCTATCAATATTTGAGAAGCTTGACGTCCTGGTAGACCTTGGATTTGTGATTTCACTTCCCAAGAGAGACCTTCAGTGATATCAAAATTTTCTTGTAATATCTGTGATGTTATTTGGGTATAGATTGATTCCGAGTCTATTAAGAGGCCATCCATATCAAAGAGACAGGCTTTGAAGATACGCTTCCCATAATTTGGTATTGATTTCAATTCATAATTTATGGGACCATCATCAGACATCTAGTGGAGAGAATTTAAAGGTAGTTAATTAATCAGTCATGTTTAGGACTCTCCTATATCTAAGAGATGGATTTTAAAAAGCTTTTACCGATATCAAACTCAGCAGGGTAACTAAATCACGTGCCTCAGGGCACATGCAAGTTATCACTTTCCAGAAAACTCCGGTAATATAATCGGCTAGATCATCTGTGTAAGTTTCATCCCAATTCTAACGGGCACCGAAGAGCTTACAGACAAACACACATTTAGTGAAGTTATTCGGCTCAAAAAGTATTTCTCTCATTGACATACTTGTTTAACTGTATAATCTAAAATTATTGATCCAACAAAATACTTGTCAGACGAAAGGCTTAGATAGTATATAGTTAAAGGTATATTTTGTAACGATTTGTAAAGTGAAATTATGTCTTTGCACGATAATGTAGGGTATATAAGGAAAACTACAAAATAGTTCAAGCCCACCAATAAGTATAGTAAAAAGTTTAGGAAAGAGTTATGAAAAATCATCATAGTAGGAACTATCAATAGTCAATAAAATCCTATTTATATATCTTGAATTTGTCCTTGCCGTAATAGTAGATTAAACCGGCAACTACAGGAGCATATGTGTTAAAGTAAAAAGTAGCAAAAGCAAGAGCTCCAATACCTAAATAATTAGCCAATTTCCAGACTTTCTTGGACTCGGGATTCTGGAGTTCCGGTATACTAATATAAGGAACAAGACTATTTTTAACAAAGAAGCAAATTCCATTCATTTTCAGGGCCAGTGTATATGGGTCATTAATACTTTTGTTTAAGTTATGGATTTTGATCCTAGGCAACAGTTCGGCAGGAAAAAAAACTGGACCATATTCATCAATAGTAAAATTCACTTTAGAGTCATCCCCATCAATCTTGATCTTGAAACAACTAATATCGTCAGGGAATTTAATGTTATGGTTGGAAAGCAAATCTCCCTTGTCTGTGTTTATAAATAGAACATGATTTGTTTGAAAATGGTTTAGCAAAACATCGATCTCCTTAAAGTTTGAGGGAATAGTAAGCCCAAATTGATCATTTTTAATGGCACTTGTATGTTCCTCCGAACCCACAAAACTTTTAAAGCAGATTTCTAGTCTTTCTAAAGTTGGAGGAAGTTGCCTCCAGATTTCACTATTAACATTTAGTTCGATAGGTTCGAATAGTGTTAAGAAGGTTAGATGTTTACAAGAAGTTAAATCAAATTTTGAAAAATCTTTGGCGTAGCAACCTAAATGCTGTAGATAGTTAGGAATGGAATATTTTTGATCTTCTTGTGGAGTTGGAGTAATTGAGGTATGAAATGTAAGCATGGTTAATGATCTTGGAAAATTTCTAAATGTGTTCGAGTTGAGCAGGACAGTTGAACAATAACTTGACGAATATATAGTGATTGCGTTCAAACAACTCATTTCAGATGAATTTAAACTTGAACAATCCAACGTAAACAGTTTTAAATGAGAAACTTTGTTGTTTTTCAAGGGTATATTAGAAAGATCTTTCTTTCTTACTATAAGTTGATTAACTCTATCCAACTCGGTAAGCAAATCAAACCTAAATTCACTATTCTCAGTTCTTGGTTCATTATCAATAACCTCATCAGGTTCAAATCTATCTTCGAATATATTAGGGTTATCTATTTCTGCGTTTAACCAATCATCTCCATCCTCATCGTCATGAACGGGGAAAAATCTCGTTGTATCATCTTCATCATTTTCATCTAAGCACCAATATCCAATATGAAGACCTTGTTTATTTCTCAAAAATGTGTATAATCTATAAGACTCCTCATTTAATTGGACACTACTATAATCATCAAATTGAAATTGGATTTCATAAACGTGCTTCTTCATAAATTCCATGTGTTGATCATTAAAATTATTTTGAAATCCACTTTCTAATAATACCAATTCAATTTTATCTTCAGGTGTAGGTATGAAACCTTCCCAAATCTCCGTTTGAGAAAAATCGGCAACATATAGAGATAGACGTTTCAAATTTGGGAATAATTGTTTCACCCCAGTGAGGCCACCATGGGCGTTGTAAACATAAGTGGTAAGATGAGTAACATTTTCATAAAATGCTAATTTCGTTAGGTTTGGATGTTTCAATTCAATATAGGGTATATCGGCCACCTTTAATAATCTTTCAATGAAGTTCGTGACCACTTGGTTTTCACTATCATAGGTCGGTGACGAAAACATTTGATCAATACTAATCTTATTAATCTTTAAGCTCAATAATTGTGCTAAAAAGTTTTGGTTTGACGAAGTAATAGTTGAGAGATCCAACTTGAGTTTCAAATGCACCTTTGGAAGTAGTCTCAAATCTAAATCTGCATGAATCAAGCCATATGATATTGATAACCTTGGTGCCGAGTTGAACAGACAGATTACGTCCAAAAAATCTTCTAACTTGTATCCAAGGTTCAATAATGTCTCCTGTAATGAATAAGCAATAATGTGCAATTTTAATTCATTGGGAAGTGGTTCGATGATAGATAAGTATTTCTGAAGAGATGAGTGGAGACTGTGATTAGAGAATCTTCTCAAGAATAAAAAAGGCATGTCCCGTTAGAAAACCCTAGAGAGTTCTTCGTTATTAATTGCAGGAAAATGAGTAGGTTTGGGATGACTAATTCACACCATTCGAAACTCATATGGAAAAGTTTACGTGAACTGTCCAGAAAGTCTCAATTGCAATTATTAAAGGTTGGCTCATAACACCCGTACACTGAAGCGGCGGATGATGCTACTTGACGGTATCATAAATTTACTTATATTTCTTGAAAATATTTACTAACAAAACTAACTCTCAAACTACAGCTTAAAATTTCAAAAAGATGGTTACTAGGTCTTTTTACAAACCTAATTCTTCAACTGTTTCGTTAATTGATTTCAACAAAATGTCAACCAATTCATCAACTGTTTCTTTATCAATCACATATGACGGAGAAATTACAACGTGGTCACCGTAGATTCCATCATTGCTTCTGTCACCACCCATAACTGTTAATCCATTCTTGTAGCAATTTTGACCGACTGTAGGACCAAAATGAAGAGCAGGATCAAACGATTCCTTTGTACTCTTATCCTTAACAAATTCGACACCTCTAAATAAACCTGCGCCTTTCAGGCAACCAACATATTTATGGTTACCCAGTTTTTTTTGCAGTTGTCCTGCCATATATTCACCCATCTTGAATGAATTCTCAACTAGATTTAAGTCAGCAACTTTCTTTTGAACAGCTAGACCAATTCTACAGTTAACAGAATGAGAATGATAGGTTTGAGCACCAATAATAGCACCAGAACCGTTAGCAATAGTATCTTTAATTGATGGTGAGACTAAAACCCCGGCTAAAGTAACGTAACCAGAACCTAAAGTCTTACCGATTGTTTGGATATCTGGAGATTGACCTTCTGGCAAAAACTGCTGCCAAGCATGATAAGTACCACATCTACCCATACCACACATAACTTCATCCAACATAAACAAAGCACCATATTTGTGAGCAATAGCTCTACAACCCTCTAAGTATCCGGGAACAGGTGGTTGACACGCCAGTGTTGAGCCTGAAACAGTTTCACAAAGGAAAGCAGCAACTTCATCCGTACCAGCAGCCTGAAATGCTTGCTCAACCTCTTCTAGCAAACGATCTTTATATTGCTCTAAAGTTTCCCCTTCTTTCATATTTCTATATGGGTTACATTCAGAGACTTTTGGAGTTTGTTCCTTAGGCATGCATAATGGTTTGAATTGTTTATATCTAAGAGCTTGGCCAATTGATAAAGCACCAATAGTAAACCCATGATATGACTGGTTTCTTGAAATATATTTCAATCTTTTAGGCTCACCCCTTTCTAAATGATATTGCCTAATGATCTTTAAGGCATTTTCATTTGATTCGGAACCAGAACAAGTAAACAAAGCAGAAGCAAAGGCACCTTTGGGAGAATGATCAATTACAAATTTAGCTAAATCTTCAGCCCAGTAGTTGCAAACAGTGTAAGGAAAAGTATAGACACATTCTTTACCTGCCAATTCAAATTCTTTAGCAATATCTGGGTCAGCATGGCCCAATGAACCAACCGCTGCACCAGTTGAACCATCGAGTAAAGTTTTGGAATGTTTGGTGATTGGATCTTCAATTGTAATTCTGCAACCCTTACCAGAAGTTGCCATTAATGGTCTTTTAACAATCTTGCTTTGGAATAAATAAGAAATTTGTTCTTGGTCGACTGTCATTTTGAAAACAAATGTCCTGAGACAATATTAGGTTCCTTCCAAGGAAACAGAAAGAAAAAAAAAGAGTCATAATTCTGTTTAGGAAATGGAATTGACCTCTCTTTTATATAAGCAAGGAATATAAAAGCTTTCATAGTAATAGGTTGAATAGAAGTTTGTCATTTTCCCTGTAACTAAAAGTGGTCACTTTGCCGAGCGGCGGATGTTCCCACGCGCATTATCTTAACTATTTTTCGTACGTTAATAGGATCATCGTTGGCTTGTTCGACCATATCTGGATAGGTAGTTGCATCAAGTTTTTTCTCTTTTTTTTCAGTAAGTTAAGCAAGATAATAGTTTTAAACATGAGCTCAAACCCCACTTACCGAAAACACACTAGAAAATTTGAAAGATCCAAAAGTGGTTGTTTGACATGTAGAAAGAGTAAAAGAAAGTGTGATAATAAGAGGCCCATTTGTGGGAGATGCTCTAAATTAGGACTCTTGTGTGAATTACCAAAAATTAAATTTTTCCAGTTTCAAGCTCATGGCTCATCAAACAAAACTGAGACAAAGCAGTCATATGTTGAATTGCAAGGTACTGAAAACAACTTACCCTTGCCAATAATAAGTCAAAGTCGTTCCAAAGATTTATCTGAATTTGTTAGGCCTGCTGTTCTGACATTGAACCTAAAAAACTCCATGAATAAATCTTTTGAAACCAAAGAATATTCAATCAATAATGACAGAATAGCATCGAAATTTGATATGAAGTATCTCAGTACAGCGCCTGAGTCATACATAAGAAAATTAATTTCTCCGTCACAGCAAGAGTTAGCTGAATATCAGAAAAATTTAAATAAAATATTTGATACAGCTTTAAGCAAATCCAGTTTGAAGTCACCCATTACTGTGAATGGTAGAGTTGGTGATTTGCCTCATTCAATATCTAGCCATAGAATACTGGATAATGAAAAAGTTGAAGACTTAACAAATAAGGGATATATTGAGGAGGTTTTAAAAGTACAAGAGTTGATGCCTCATACATTACTTAAAACAATTTATGAAATTTCAAAGAAAAATAGAGATTCTTTATTACTCAAATTGACAAATCTCTGGTGTTGCTTATATTGCTATTACTGCTCAAAAGAAATAAAAGAAAGTCATATCGAATTTGATTTTGAAAAATTGTCAGATATGCTATTTAGAGATATTATGAAGGATTTCAAAAAAACATTTGATAGCCTTGAATCAATTGAAATTAAACTAGTAATTATGACACTATTATATCAGTGTGAAGATCTAAACATTAAAGGTTCACGAAAATTGCCCGATAGCTCATCAACAAGATTAAATGAAATCAAGATGCTAATTGATTCAAATGGAGGTGTCACGGAAATCAGTAAAGTCTCAGAGTTAAGTCTTCACATTTTAAGGTATCTATTTTATTTAGATTTTACTACGGCATATGCCCCTTTCAGCGGAACCATCTTTACAACCGTCGACGTTAATATCTTGTTCTCCAATACAGAGCCTCCTTTAATTACTGAAAGTTCTTCACCTTTAGAAGTCTGTCATATGTTAATAAAAGTTTATTACGATATTTCTAAGTTGTCAAGCTTGGTCAATGTAGCCGATGATGATATTGATTTAAATGCTATACTATTAGAAGCAAAATATATTGAGAATCAGTTGGTTAACTTAAAGATAGACCTTTCAAATATTAAGGATGTGTCTACTAAGAGTGAAAAAGCTCAACTGTTTGAATTTTATAAGAATGCTGCGCATCATTACCTCATACAATGTGTTCATAGAAGGCAGTCTCTTTCAATTGAGACAATGCTAAACGCTAGAAAGATATTAACGCAAGTTCATTCGATGGTAAGTTCTAAGTACAGTCGGTCGGTCTGTTTATTTCCTTTATTTGTTCTTTCAGTCGATGTTGCTACTTTCGAAACTAGATCTTGGATGTTATATCAGTTTGCTTATCTACATGAAAGTACAAAATCGCCTGCTATAAAGCATTTGATAATACTATTACGAGAAGTTTGGCTTGTTAATCTTGATGGATATAAATATGTGTTCTGGCCTGAAATTGTTTCACGGCATGGTTGGAGTATTTCTTTTAGTTAAATGTTTTTGTTCATATATCTACAAAATATATTAAGTGAACATCCATTAGACCATTTATTTTGTGCAGTAACTAACTATGAAGATTCAATATTTTTGATTATTTTCAAATATATACTTAGATGAGACAGTAAGGTTATCTTTAAGGGTACACCAGGGCTTAACATGCCAAAAGCAGCCCTTCGATTTCGAATGTTTTCCCACCTTCCTAATCAGGAACGTTAAGCTGTACGTCCTTATCGCTCGGCAGGTGGAGGAGAGCCGGGCAAATAGGCAAACAACAAACTCAACTAATCTATCAAGATATCTTTTTTTAATGTTCTTCCTTATCAATTAACACTCTCTCGAGGAGTTAGATTCCTCGATATATAATGGACCCTCTTTCTCGAATCTCAAGCCACTTAACTACCTTGTTAATGTTTGTTATATCTCATCTTGGATCATCTTAAATTTAGCAAGCCATGGAGACCCCAAACAAGACTAACTTTGAAGTATCCGTGACAGATCTCCATCGTAGCTCACTAGAAAGTGGTGAGTTAGAACCAACTTCTTCAAGATTTGATCCACATTCGCACCTTAAAAGAGGTCTAAAGACAAGACATGTTTCTTTGATTGCGTATGTGTTTATTTCAAGTGTTATTCATATTTGGTTAAGCAAATTGAGTTATCAAGTACATATATCAATATGAATTTGTAACTTGTAACTTGTACTAACACAAAAACACATCATGCTACAGTTTAGGTGGTTTGATTGGTCCTGGTTTAATTGCAAGTTATGGTACTTTATTACATAAAGGTGGTCCAGCTACTTTGTTAATTGATTTCAGTCTATTGGGAACAATTGCATTTGCTGTTATTCAGTCAGTTGGTGAATTAAGTAGTTTATTTAGCGCTACCAATGGTTTTAGTAATCATATGTCTAGATTCGTTGACGAGGCATTTGCTGCTGCTTGCTCTTACAATTATTTGATTATTTGGATTGCTGTTGCTGCAAGTGAATACAATTCTCTTTGTGCAACAATGGTGTTCTGGGCTCCTGAAGTTCCTATTTATGGATATTTCCTCCTGTTTTGGACATTTTTTATGGCAATTCAGTTTTTAGGTGTGGTTGGCTGGGGTGAAGCTGAATATTGGCTTGCTCTGACTAAGCTTGTTGGTTTGACTGCTTTTTACCTATTTACTCTAGTTTACATGTGTGGTGGTATTTCAGGTACTCCAGCTTTCGGTTTCAAAAATTTCAATACACCATGGGGCGACCATAGTGCAATTAAGAGTTTAGCCACTATTTTCACTGGTGCCAGTACTGCATATGCTGGAGTGGAAATGATTTCTATTTCCGCATCTGAAACTAGTGATCCCGTTCGTTCCATCAAGGTTGCCGTCCACCAGATTATGTATCGTATAGTTTACATTTACTTCTGTGCTACATTGTGCTACGGTATAACTGTTCCTTATAATGCTTCTGAATTTTCAAACTCAGCAGGTGCTTTAAGATCACCAATGACGATAGCCATCCAAAATGCAGGATGGCAAAATGGTCATCATTTAATTAATGCATTCATTTTGGTTACTGCATTCAGTGCAATTAACACTTCAATCTATATCGGTTCAAGAACTCTGGTTCATTTAGCTAACGAAAATATGGTTCCTTTTGCAAGCTATTTAAAGATCACCAACAAGCAAGGTGTTCCATATGTTTCCTCGGTCACATTTCATCTATTTTGTTTCATCTCTTTGATGAACATTAAAACCGGATCTGCTAATGCTTTCAGTTATATTGTTAACATTTCTGGTATTTCAACTTTTATAGTGTGGGCTGGTCTTTCTTATACTCAAATGAGGTTCAGAATTGGCTGGGTGAAATCAGGAAGATCAGTTGACGATTTACCTTTCAAGTGTAAATGGTACCCATGGACTCCTGCATATAGTATCTTCATGAATTTGTTTTTGGCTTTGATTCAAGGTTGGACTTACTTTAAGCCTTTTGATGCAAGTGATTTTGTTGATTGTTATATCTTACTACCCCTGTTCCCGATTTTCTTCTTTGGTTACAAAGTTGTTAAGAAAACCAAATGGGTTAGTTATGAAGACATGGATTTTGAGACTGGTAGACGTAGAGATCTAGAACTTTTGGCCATTGAAAGAAAGCAGGCCGAAATTGAGGAGAGAGCTGAAAATGGAAGATTAAAGTATACTTTAGCTCATTTATTTGATAAATACTTCTGATTTGTTTTCCTTTTAATAAATTTTTGAGATTATCAACCCTTCATTAATCTTACTTCTTCTTGTGTTGACCAATTACTTGTTATATTGAATTTTATTAGATTCTTTTATGATCTATTTATTAACTAATCTAATAATGTGCGCTCTATAAGAATACTCAATAACTTTTACCATTCTATACAATGTTGGGACTAGCTATGCCATTCCATCTTGGAAAGTCATCCGTCTCAATGCCAAAGTTATCCAGTATTCTCCCAACAGTTTGGTTGACAACATCGTCTATACTTTTGGGTTTAGTATAGAATGCTGGAACTGGGGGGGGAATATAATAACGCCCATATCACATAAATATTTCAGATTATCCAAATGAATACAAGACAATGGAGTCTCTCTAGTAACTAACAACAATTTTCTTCTTTCTTTCAGGGTGACATCGGCCGCTCTAACTATCAAATCCTCAGTGTAACCTACTCTGATACCAGCTAATGTTTTCATAGAACATGGAACCACAATCATACCATCGTGTTGGAATGATCCAGATGATATCGGTGCTGTCACGTCTCTATGTGAATATGTTTTTGTAGCTAAAGATTTAATGTAATTGATATCATAGTCCTCTCAAATCTCAACGTTGACAATCCCCATTTTGAAATCACTAAATGGGTTTCATATTTTGTTTTTCTGCGTAATGTTTCTAGTAATCTGACTGCCAGGATAATTCCTGTAGCTCCAGTAATTGCAATAACAAGTCTTTTTGGTCTTTGAAATGAAGAACTTGAAGAGTTAATTCATTGGCATAGAATGGTGCTATGAAATCTCTAAAGCTTTGATTCATTTGGTATGAGGGGTTATAAAAACATCTGGTGATCGTGATGGGGTATATTCTTGATGTTCTCCTGAAAATGGGGTTCCTCAATAAATATATCATTTTGACAGTCTATTCGTTCTTGAATTATTATTGATTTCACAGACACCTTTGATTTCTCTTCAACTAAAAAATAAGTATCTTTTGTCAACTAACTTGACGTACGTTGAATGATCGACACCAAATTAAGATTGAACACAGATGGATCTTCGGTAGGCGTTTTGTCGGAGCTTGGCTGCTGAACCAGGACTAGATCAATTATATTTCCCTGAAGCTGTCCCATTTCCTTTAGCACCTTTTGTTTCTCAATCTGATTTGAATAAAACCAGGAAAGGAGGTAAAGTTGTGACTAATTGTATTCTGCATCCAATGTATGAGAAAAATTCAGAATTTACAAAGGGTGATTTTGAGACTTACAATGATAACGTCAAATCTAGAGCTTTAGAAAGTTTATCTAGAGTGGGTTATTCTGCTAAATAATTTAGTTTCATAAATTTGTCTTCAGTCTTATACTTTTCAATATTATATGGGTATATAGCAATTCATTAAATAAAACCTGAGATTTTAAAAAGAAAATGTGATTGTAGGGTGAATGAGGAGGTACAGGGTGCACGGATGTAGTAATGGTCAGAGAATATTAATTCCGCTGAGCCGCACTATTGGTTATTTCTCATTTTATTAGTAAAATCTTAGTAAACCAGTTATCTCGTTGACTAAGTTTTCACAAATCTCTTATTCAAATTACGAATCATGACTTTGTGTTTTTTTTCCTGCAGATTCATCGATTTAACCTTGAAATCTTTTTTAGACTACTGAAAATATATAAACGAAGCTGTTATTCCCATATTTAAGCATCTTAAGATTGAAAGTGGGTAATTATAGCAAATTCACATAAACATCATACAAACACACAAACACACAAATACGTACAAATATGGTCGCTTTCAGAAGTATACTTAAAACATTATATGCCTTGGAGCAATCTGAAGGTGCTGGAGCTAGAGTCAGAAGGTCAATTGGTACAGGAGGCATGAGAAATTTCACACCATTTCTAATGTTAGATCATTTTAGTGTTTCGCCAGATGCGGGCTTTCCGGATCATCCACATAGAGGTCAAGAAACAGTTACATTAGTTATGAAAGGACATATGTTACATGAAGATTTCACTGGAAATCAAGGCATTCTTTCGCCGGGTGATCTACAATTCATGACTGCTGGTAAAGGAATAGTTCATTCTGAAATGCCATTTACTGAAGATGGGGGTAATGTTGAAGGGATGCAATTATGGGTTGATTTACCTGAAGATTTAAAAGAATGTGAGCCAAGATATAGAGATTTGAAATCTACCGAAATTCCAATTATTAAGCCTAACGATAAAGTTCAAGTTAAAGTTATTAGTGGTAAATCATATGGAGTCGAATCAGTCAAAGATTTAGCTTATACTCCCATGGACTATTATCACTATACAGTTAAACCTGGTGGAGATTTTATTCAGGAATTACCTAACAATTTCAATGCTTTCTTATATATCTTAAGTGGTGCTTTGAGAATTAACAATCGAACCGTTGCTGAACATAATTCTGTTTTATTTGAAAGAGATGGAGATGCAATTTCTGGTGCCGTTCCAGAAAATTCTAAAGATACTGATTTTGTCGTAATCGCAGGTAAGGCTTTGGATCAACCTATTGTTCAGCATGGCCCATTTGTTGAAACGTCACAAAAAAGAATGTACAAGGCTTTCATGGATTATCAAACAGGCACAAATGGCTTTGAAAATGCTAAAGGCTGGGAAAGTGAAATTGGTTCTGGTGTTACTCCAAACTTATTTAAATCTATTTCTCATAAGGAAAGTATTGGAGGTTTAAAGAAAGATGAATTTTGACTCATTACTTGATATACATGTATTTATTCTCCCAACTAATTGAAATTCTGTCTGTAGGAATAAAATCATTCACCTGAACAGTTTATTTTCCATGATTATTGACTATTACAATTTAGAAACATTGAAATATTAAAGTATTTATAAAAAAATAGAAATAAGTGAATAAATGAACAAGCAAACAGCGATCTAAGCAGTGCTTCTTTTCCGGTAGAGTCACCAATTTCAATTCTGAAAAACTTTGTTTTTTTCCGTTAGCGTCCTCGGTAACTTATGGAACGGATAAATGCAAAACTCCACTTTTAAAACTAGCTTAAATTTGTTCATCCCTGCATGTGCCCTGTCCCTGTTGTACTGGATAACAGGGCACCTTCTGCTAGATGGATTTGTAAGTGTTTAAGCCTTTCCATCTCGTTATGGACGTTTCTCAACTCTAAATCTTGTTTGAGTTGTTCCAAGAAGGACAATAATTTCTCAGGGTTTTTTTTTACCAGTGATACAATGTTGGTTAAAATTATCTAGAAATATGTATGCAAAAAGGTGTATATAAAGAGGAAGATTCAAGAGAGGGAAAATGGACGTTGGGAGTCGACAGAAAAATAAGGAAAATAATGAAAAGAGGGTAATCTAACGTTTTTGTTTTTTTTTTTCAAAAACGAAATATATTTATTTTAACTTATACAATAAATCGAGGTAGTCCTAGAAGGAACTGTCAAGGATACTATACAGAAGAACAAAGTATACAGAAGAGGTTAAAGGGAAACGACTAGATAACTAGAAAACCCCTATGAAAAAACTTCAAATTCTAGTGAAGTTGTTGGGGATGAGTGTCCCAATAACCATATTTATGGTTATATGCAACTCGGATTGATTGAGGAGAGATGAATTAAGGAGAGAACACGAGTGCATACTTTGTATTGCTGAACAATTTGCATACTGACAATGAATGATGTAGATGAGAAAACCTAAGACTTTGTTAATATGATATACTTCAAGATCAGAAAGATCAGAGTTACCATTCAGAAATTCCAAGGACTTTTGATGAGGAGGAAAAGGGGTGATAAAGCACCAGATCGCAGCAGCTGCGGTACAATCAAATAAAGTATTAGTAGCACCACCATGATTTGAATGGCAAAGATAACACTTTTACTGTTACTTGTTAGATCCTTCAGCACACGTTTCAATCTCTGTAAAAAGCTAGCCTTATGATAACCTTTTTATGTCGTTGAGTTGTTCTAATTAAAAACTTGGTATCTAAACGCCCAAGCTAATGTTCTGAAAAATGTGTGCAAAAACTTAATTAGATTCCTCCAAAAGTACACAAGTATAAAGTAACAGCTACTATATATAGTCAAATAAAATCAAACAAAATCAAACAAAATCAAGTAAAATAAAATTAAAGCTTAACCAAGCTATTTCATCTGCAACCTCTTCGCTACCAATATAATCAACTAAACTATTTCATCTGCAACCCGTTCCTGTCAGGATACGGCACTGGACCGTACCCGACTACAGCATCGGATTGTGCTTAGTAAGAGGGGTTTAATTAGATCCATACAATGATTCAGTCTTGATACCATCCCGTTTGAGGGTGTTGTGAGTATACCAAGATATGGTAGAAGATGATAACTTACTTTTCCAGTTAACTTGAGTATTAGATTTTAGTAGGTATAACTTTTTCAAAAAAGATTGATTAATTCTCTATTAATATTCCCTCGATACTCTATACAAATTACATAAAATTCCCAGTGGGAAGAGGCCTATATATATTGAAATGATAGAAGTCTTATTGGTATTCTTGTCTTATTATTCTCAACAATGAAATTAATATTAACAGTAATATCATGATTAGCTTATGATCATAAGGACGGTCCGATCCCGTAGTCGGGTATGGTCCGATGCCGTATCCAGAACTAGCTTACGTAATAACAATCCTTATATTGTAATAACATTGGAATCATAAATACGATCCGATATTATATTCGAAATCAGTTTACGTAACATGGATATAACCATCAGGATCCTGACAGATATAACTGTCAGGATCCCGACAGATATCTACACCCCGATAGCAACCCATCCTCTTATGCTGAATAAAAAGAAAGAATTTAGCCAATTATATTAAATTGATTCTTTCATGATCTGCCTGTTCTTTTTCAATTTCAAGCAAGTCCGAGATGGTTTAGTGGCTAGAATTCTCGCTTGTCACGCGGGAGACCGGGGTTCAATTCCCCGTCTCGGAGTATTTTTTTGCTACTTCAATTGAATAGTTTTATATCTTAAATCATTTAAGTGGAATTGTCTTTAAAATTTAGGTTTTGGTGCTGTTAGAATGAAAATAGGTCTGTAGACACGGAATTATGCTTGAAGAAGATCAGAATTCAAATTCAGATCTGGAATCTTGAATCGAGCGGCTTTTTCGAACTAAATGCTGGACGTAAGGTGATCATGATAAAGATTTTTTCAAAATACTCGGGTTTAACTAAGATGACTGACAACGATCATTCAAGATTGGCATTACATTTAGGATTACCTTCAGAAACAACGATCAGTGGCATAGTTCATTTTTTAACTGTTGTTAATAACAACGATTTAATCCATCCCGTATAAGTTTTGTCAACAGAAGCATCATTTAGAAAGAATATACTTAAAGGTGATGAAATCGATTTACAGGAATTGCCTGTTCCTTTATTACATTCTAGGGACGGTGGTAAATATATTCAAACTTATGGTATGTGGTGTTCTCAAACTCCGGATGGTAAATGGGCTAATTGGTCAATTTCAAGAACTATGGTTTCTAGTAAAAGAAGTATGACCGGTTCAGTAGCAAAAACACAACATATTGGAAAAGTTGCTTATGAATGGAAAAATGTAGGTAGAGGCAGTAAAGTACCATTTGCTTTGTGTTTTGGTAAGCCTCCTGCTGAAATTCTAGCTTCTTCCAGCCGATTCCTGAAGATGTTTCTGAAGTAGATTATATTGGTGCTATGTTAGGTGAACCTTTGCCTGTTGTTAAAGCTGAATTAAGCGAATTAAGAGTTCCTGCTGACTGCGAAATTGTTATGGAGGGTACCTTGGATTTGGACGATTTGAGTGACGAAGGTCCATTTGGTGAGATGCATGGCTATTGTTTTACTGGTCAATCAAATAAGTGCCCAACGTACACTGTTGATTCAATTGCCTATAGAAACGAATCAATCCTACCTGTTTGTTGTCCTGGTTTGGCAGCAGATGAAACTCATACTTTAATTGGGGTTTCAGTTTCAGTTCAAGCTTCAACTGCTCTAGCTGACGCTGGTTTACCCGTTCTTGATACTTTCACCCCTTATGAAACTCAAACACTATGGCTAGTTCTAAGTTTTGATATGAAGAAATTAAGAGGGATGAAGACAAATCCGAAAGACCTATGCCAAAAAGTTGGTGAAACTTTATATAATTTGAAATCATGCTCATTTATTTTCAATATTATCTTATTTTCGGATGATGTTAATATTTTCAATTTTAGAGATCTTATGTGGGCCTATTGCACTAGACATGCTCCTAACATTGATCAAGTTTACTTTCCCGAAGCTCATGCTTCAGCTATTGTCCCATTTGTTCCGCAGTCTGAGTTAATGAGAACCAGAAAAGGTGGTAAAATTGTTACAAACTGTATCTTTACTGCTATGTACAAAAGAAAAATTGATTTTGTTAAAAGCGACTTTGATAATTACGATCCTACTCTTCGAGAGAAGATTTTAAATAACTAGCATAGTTACGGGTTTCCGAGTTTAAACTAGTTTTATTGTCAAGGTTTTACGACTTGGTTAACTACGGCACCTACTGTGAGTCAAAGTATATTATATACCTCTAAACATTTTTATGAACATAGAAATTTAAGAATCAAAGAAAAAGCGTGACTACTAATATGGAATGGAATCATCCATAGAATCCGCCATATTCAAAAATTCATCAGCCAAGAAAGCACCACTCCATGGAGAACCAGTGTGATCATGGCCACCTTGAATTGAAGGTAATTGAATATTTTTAATGTAACCTTTAATACCTTCACTTTTAAACATTTTACCAAACTCACATACAAATCTATTCACCCCCTGTAGTGCAAATATTGGTTGGACTTGGAAAACAATACCCATTTTGGCTAAATCAGTAGGGAAGCTCTCAATTGTATCATCAGTGAAACCAGCTGCATGATAGTTGTAACCCCCAGTAAAACCAAAACCAAAACAACGAGTTGGATCAACTTTAAGTAAGGCTTCATGAACTTCAACGATATCTTTCCATTTCGGTGTATCCATTCTGGCCCAGGTTGTATCAGTAATTGGCATAGCAGCTATTGCTCTTTCGATGACTGCTTGATTGCTGGCTTGATACAAGTATTGACCATTTGAAGTACGTGGTAACTCCCAGTCAAAGAAAACAGTTTCAGAAACAGACTCTTTAGCATACTGTTTCATTTCAAAAATACTTGGAAATTGCTTAGAGTTAAATTTAGTCATAAACCTATTGTATTCATCGTTTGATGCAACTTCCTTAACAGCATCTGTAAAAACCATAACTTTAGCATCTTCAAAGTATTTTACTCTAGCAGCGTTGATGTCCTCGCCTTTAGCTTTAGTTTCATTAACAACTTTGATAAAGGGGTTAGCTTTGGGATTGGTCACACCTTTGATATATTTATGGTCTCTTGGATCAATAACAGAAGTAATAAAATCAGCATGGTAGCAATCAACTCTAGACATAAGTAACATTTCAGAACCCATAATATCCATTTGGAATCTAGCAGCAGTCAATCTTCTTAAATACTCTGAAGTTGGAACCACGGTACGGCCAATCTTTTCAGTAAATTTCTTCAAGCCAATAGCTAAATCATCATAATGAACCATTGCAGTACCGGCTTCAACAAACATTTTAGTTTCTTTCATGATTGAAGTAACTCCACCAAATCCCATATCACCATCTGCAATCATTGGAAGTAAGTAATCATTCAACTTAACTTTATTTCTTTCGTTCTCAGATAATCCTAAATAATAGGACTTTTGCCGTCTGTCATGAAATAGTTGCGACTTGAATAGCCTTGATGCCAACTTGGGAACAGTGTCACTAGGATAATCAGCATGATCTCTACCATTTTCTTCAGCTATTTGTAATGCAGAAACACCACCTGAAACGTAAACAATCTCTAAATTAGCGTTAGACATTTGAGATGCCATTGCTGGGTCAACACAACCAAACGTTAAAATTGGGGTTTTTTCTAGTTTATGTTTGTTTAAAATTTTCCATAACTTATTACCTTGAATTGATGATGGATACTGTAAATTGATGCTGTTGCGAATTGAAGCAACTTTTGAGGAAGGATATGGTCTTTTCAAGTGTTTTTGTCTGTCTGTCTTCCACCAAGATTCAATTTCTTGGATCTCTTTCTCATATTGACTTAATATTTGAGACATGATCTAAGTTTTGTTATGAAATATCAAAAGCTTTTTGAAGCTCATGGTCTTATTGACCTGCATAACCTTGGAATTGTTAGTGTTTATAACTGTTCAGACATTTTCGTTTCTTATCAGAGAAGAAGCTGCCAAAAAAGTTGAGCTGTATTGATGAATTAGGAAGTTTTGCGGGAGGGCATTTCCGCTTAATTTCCAATTCCGAAATTCACACTAATTCTGCCCAGCCACCTAATGGCAAAGTCCTATCTCTAATCCATAGTTTGGAAATAGCCGACTTCCACATATTTGATGTAGTCAAATTCAATATCAAGTTAAACTAGAAAACCAAAAGCCTGAAACTTCAGGAAAATACTCCAAAATTGGCTAATTTTTAGCCCGGGTTTGAGTAACTCACCCAAACCACACTTCGCGCATGAAGCTTATCTTCACCAAAAAAAGAGCATTTTTATGGGTATTGACCCTTCAACTAGTTATCAGAAAACTCACCAAAGTTTCCAGACAAAGGTTCCAATCTAATATAGAAAACTTTCAAAAGAGTATTTCTAAGAATTTAGAGGGTTTGAGCTATTTTGGATTAGTTTAATTGTTCAGATTGAAAATGTAGCTCAAGGCTTCACAGTTATAGAGTAAATGATCTGAATTGAGCGCAAGACTCACTTCTCGAGGAGCGCACCTCACTTTTCCTGAGTCATATGATGATGGATGCATCATCCATCATCATCCATCCATTCATCTCAAGTAAATTAATTAGGTAACAGTTTTCAGTAGTGTATTGAATTGATTGATTGATCAAAGATGATACCTGGTTTATACACATAAATAAAATCTTTACAAGCTAATTAAGTTACATTCATCATGAATGTTTACAGTTTCACATCGCTTGCTGAACCTTTAAATGTTCTCCATATGTATATAGTTTATATAAAAGTCAAAAGATGGATAGATATAAATAATTTTGGTTCAATAAAAATAAAGGAAGTTCTCTAATACTAAATTTAAAATGGAATGTTCAGATCCATTGAATCAGCAATACCCATTTGATCATCAGATAATTTAGCACCACACCAGGCAGTTTCAAACCCATCTGTTTGTCTTTCTTTACAGATTTTAACGATGTCACGATCATACCCATAAATGCCTTCCTTCAAGAACATCTTACCAAACTCTAAAGTGTAATTGTTGATACCTTGACAAGCAAAAATAGGTTGTGTTTGGAAAACAATCCCCATTTCAGCTAAGTCAAATTGTAATGTCTTTAATTTGTCATCAGGGAAGCCATTACCCGCATAATCGTAGGCACCAGTGTATCCAAAGCCATAGGCTCTCTTATCATCAATTTCCCTTAACACTTTATGGAACTCAACAATTTCATTCCATTTAGGAGCATCCATTCTTGCCCAAGTAGCATCCGTAATGGGTAAAGCAGCAATTGCTCTATCAATAACATGTCCTAAATCTTTCTTGAATAAATATTGACCATCACTACTACGAGAGATTTCCCAGTCAAAGTACACTGGCTTAGAGACTGTCTTGGATGCTTGTTTTCTTCTATTTGACAAACTAGCAAACTCAGATTTTTCAAACAATTTCATGTACTCGTTGAACTCAGTTTCAGTTGCAACAGCTTTAACAGCTTCATCAAAAGTCATAATTTTAGCTTCTGATAACCATTTCTTTCTTGCCTTAATTAGATCTTCGCCTGATTCTTTAGCTTCATTCATGGCTTGAATTAAGGTTTTATTAACTGGGACTGTAGCACCTTGAACATATCCATGGTCTCTTGGATCAATAACAGAAGTAATGAATTCAGAATGTAAGGAATCAGCCCTTCCCATAAGTAATGTTTCAGCACCCATTAAATCTAATTGAAATCTAGCTGCGGTTAATCTCTTCAAATATTCAGAAGTTGGAACGACTGTTCTTCCTTCACCAATAGTAAATCTTTTCATACCAATGGCTAAATCGTCCAAATGGAACATAGCAACACCAGCTTCAGCAAACTTCTTGGTCAATTTCATGATACCAGTAGTAGAACCAAATCCCATATCACCATCAGCAATTAATGGAATTAAATAATCGATTTTTGGAGTTGATGACCTTTGTTCAGGAGTCATTAATGCTCTCAAATGATTTTGCCTACGATCATGCCATAATTGTGAATTGACTAATTTCTGAACAGTTTTAGGAACAGTATCCCAAGGATAATCAGCTGTGTCCATTGCTGGTTCAGAAACATTAGATAATCCACAAACCGCACCTGAAACATACCCAACTTCATAACCAGCTTTGGCCATTTGAGAGCCTAAAATTGGATCAACTGCACCATAAGTTAACAAAGGTTCTTTCTTAGATAGTTTGGATTCAAATATGTCAAATAATTTAATAGCTTGCTGATTTGAAACTGTTGGAGAAATGTCAATAGAATTTCTCATTTTTGCAACATCAGATGCTTTATATGGTCTCTTTAAACGTCTTTGCTTCTCTGATGAGGACCACCATTCTTCAATGTTCTTGATTTCTTTAGCAATATGTTCAGTTTCTGGGTCTTGAATAGTCATTGTAATTATGGGTTGTAGTTGAATTGAATTTCTTTCTGTTCTCTGCTTGCTATTTTTGAAATTTGTTTTAATCTAGAAGTAGTGGGGTTCTCTTTTATTTAAGTGTTTGATCATTACTTTGGAGTGGCGGTTACCCCAACTTAGCTAAATGGACTAGTGGGTATTTGTTCTATCTGATAGGCTATTATGGTTGGTTATCATTGATTGAAAATTCATCCTATAGATAAAGATCTGTGATAAACTAGGTTTCTTTGATCGTGATTCATCCGATATAGAAAATCAAGCGGAACATGACTCCCATATTGCCTATTTTGGATCCAGGTGAGGAAAATAGTGAAGGATTCTCTATCTTGGAATCAAACATTGAAATGTAGGCTATGAGTTGATTATTCATTGATTGTGTTGTCATGACTGTAAAAAGGGTTCTCAAAAATCACTAAATATTACGATTAGTTACAATAATCTTCTAAACAAGGGTAATAAGAACTCTTCTTTTTAATTGAGCAAAGTGACAAGACTAGATAGATCTTAGCAGATGTAAGGGCGCCTCAATTACGAGTGTCTCTCTTTCCTTATTTGCCGAAAGCAACGCCTGAAGATTAACGCAGATAAACTGCGGGCTCACCGTTCCGTACTTAGCGCGCGTCGAGAAAGATAAGCTGAACAAACTTAAAGATGACCAGTCATCATCGTATAACGTCACACACATTCGATTTACACAGAAGACACCAATGATATGACCTAGGTTACAGAGCAATTTTATTTAAAAGCAATAAGATTTCTTCTAGTTCCAGAAGTCATAAAACTGGTATCTTGTCAACGATCTTACTAACTACCATACGCATAATGTCATTGTCTGATACTGAGAACAAAGCTAAGAATGCTATTGATGTCAAAGAGGTTTGTACAAACTCAAACTATTCAGAAGATAAAGTTCTTCCTCTTGATACCAACTTTGAAGATGGTGATGATATAGGTGCAAAATATTTACACTTAGTTAAAGATGGGTACACCAAAGAAGAGTTGAGAAAAGCTAGATGGAAAATTGACTTAAACTTGGTTCCCTTTTTGTGGTTGGCAGTTAGTATTGGTGCCATGGATAAAGTTAGTCATTCTACGGCAGCCCTATATGGATTCACAGAAGATTTAGGTTTACATGGTTCGGAATACTCGTGGATTGGTTCTGCTTTTTACTTTGGGTATTTGTTTTTTTCTTTTCCTTCGGGTAGATTACTTCAAAAATTCCCAGTTATTGCAGTTGGTGCAGTTTGTTTTATCTTGTGGGGTTTTGTTTTAATTGGTACTGGGTTTGTTAAAAGCTTTGCTCCTATGATTGTCACCAGAGTTATATTAGGTATTATGGAGGCTCCCGTTGTTTCAATGAACTTGTTAGTTATTACTGCTATGTACACTAGAGAGCAACAACCATTAAGAACAGGGCTCATGTATACTGGGTTTTCAACATTATTTACTGGGCCTATCGGTTGGGCCATTGGAAAATATGAGAATCAAGGATTATGGTTCAGCCCTTGGAGAATGTTTTATTGGATTATTGGTGGAATGTCCATTGTTTGGGGTATTATAATGTATTTGCTATTACCTAGCACCCCTGATAAATGCCGTTTATTAACTGAACGTGAAAAAGCAATTATTATTCATCAGGTTAAAAAAAACCAAACCGGTATTAAATCTACAAAGTGGAAATGGGAACAATTCAGAGAAGCTTTGATGGATCCTAAAACTTGGGCTATGTTTTGGTTTCAGATTTTTATCTCTATTCCTAATGGTGGTTTAACTAATTTTTCATCTTTGATCGTTAAAGGCTTGGGCTGGAGTTCAAGATACTCTGCTTTGTTGGGCACTGTTACTGGTGTTATGCAAACTGCTTCCTCATGGATAACTACATTTACTATTTACTTTATTGAAGTCAATCATCCTAAAGCCAAAGTCAGAGGTCTTATTATGATTGCTATTTTAATTCCATCGTTGATTTCTTCAATCTGTTTATATAAGCTTCCATTACACAATTACAAAGGAAGACTAGTTTCGATGTATTTTGCCTTCTTTTATCTTGGTCCTTATATTGCTTCCCTTACCCTTATTCAAGCAAATACTGCTGGTTACACTAAAAAGGTTACCTGTAATGCTATCTACTTCATAGCATATTCGGTTTCAAATATTATCGGTCCACAATTTTTTAAGACAAGTCAAGCACCTTACTATCCTCTTGGTATAGGTTCAATTTTTGGAGCTTATGCTTTAGCTACTTTTTCTTTGTTGTTGTATATGTGGCTGTGTTATAGTGATAATTGTAAACGTGAAAAGGATGATCCAGATGGTGTTTTAGCTGCCGAGCATCAAGATACTGACTTTAAAGATATGACTGATTTACAGAATGTTCATTTTAGATATAAGTGGTGAGCTACTATAATTTACGTTTTGTTAATTTAGGAACTATTTTTTTATAGCTTTTCTATGTTGCTTTTAATACTCCAGCTAGTCTGAAGTTCTATTTCTTTTATATTCCTCATAATTTCTTAAAACATTCATGGTATCACTAATAATTAAACCTTATAGTGATATTAAGTCAAGCCAAACATATCTGTAGTTAGGAATCTGGGATTGAGATTCATAGGAATAATTTATCGATTCCTTACATCTGTGCACCACGTCATCAGGCGGTCGACAACGTCCAGCTTATCTCCATGTGCCATACTTGTAGGGTTTCCCAATGAAATCACTTAATTAAACTCTCGACGGTCTTTTTTTAATATGATATCTCATTTTCTGTCATACTAATTACAAATATTGCCAATATAATATAAGCACAAATTAATTCGATGCCACTTAATAGAGAGACCAAGCAAACCACTTTCTCCGTTAGACCTTCGTCAAAACAACCAAAGAAACAAAAACCATCCGCAAGAAAGTTAAATACAGCCTGTGTTAGATGCAAAAGAAGGCATATTAAATGTGATGGTGGGTCAAACTGTACAAACTGTATGAAGGCCAAATCAGTATGTGAATATGCTGAAGCCGATAAGAAAGTGGTTATCTCTCATAAACATCTTACCCAGCTTCAAGACAGTATAAGTCAATTGAAACATGAAAATGCTAATGTAAAGTGTTTGTTGAAACAATGCTTACAGAAGTTAGAAGATTCTGGTTCGAAACTAGACCCAACTATTGTTGAAGGTTCTGCAAGCTCACCTGTAGTCTATAACAACAACGTCATTGAATCCAAGGATGATAAAGATGGTAGGGCTAGTGAGAAATCAAGTTCCAGAAGCAGACTTTTCCCGTTTCTAGATAATATAGGTCATTTGAAGGATGAAAGCAATATGCATCTATCATCTAGAAATCTAATCAGTCAAGCTATGTGCAAGTTACTTGAGGTTGGCAAACCAAATCCTGCGTCCGACAAAGTCGGTTCTGGTGCCAGCTACTCTGATGAAAACATTATTATTTCGAAAAATGAGCGTGAAATTACAATTACCATTTATCTAACGCTTACTGAAAATCAGGAAACTGTTACTATTAATTTGCCCAGTTATACTGAGGCTATTACTCTTCTAGACACTTTCATAGCATATAATGATGCATGCTTCTATTTTTTTAATGAAGGCTTATTGAGAGAAAATTTGAAAAGGATTTATGATAGTTCTAGCTCCATTAGTCGTCTAGAGTATTCTTGTGACAATATTTCAGACGATTCAAAAAAGTGCAATTTATATGTTGCCATATTTCTTTGTAAGATTATGATGATGTTTTCGATTGCTGAACTTTATCACTGTTCGTCGTCATATGATAAGTTAAGAGATATTATTATATCAACTGAGAGTAAGTTATTTTCCAACACTAAAGAATTATTTTGTGTTCTATTTGGCTCAGAAAGATTACAATACGCTCTTCAAGAAGGTGGAATTGAAACTTTACTGCTTTACTCGTTTTATTTACAGAACACTAATCAAGTTATCGCTTCTCATTTATATCTAACCATCGCTGTTAAATCTGCTGTTAATTTAGGTATGCATGTTGATTATGGTAAAGATAAATTATCTAGATGTGAGTTGGAGCACAGAAGAAGACTACTATGGTCATTGTTTCTGGAAGAAAGGCTAATGGCTGATAATTATGGGTTTTCTTTAACTTTAAGAGATTGTGATATTACTGCGGAATTACCTCAAGACTTTGATATGAGCTGTTATTCTAATTCTCTTCATTTCATTTTTCCAGACTCTGAAATCATGAACACTTACATTGAACTTAATAAGATTAATACAGTGGTGATAAAGAAATTGTATGATAAGAAGCCAAGCTCCAATATTTTAACAGTTATTAAAGAGATGGTGGTTAAATTATTGAGATGGAAAAAATCTGTTCCTTTATATGTCGATTGTGACTATGGTGAGGGTGAAATTTCCGTTACTAGACTAATTGGAACTATTATGAGTGAGTATTTTCAGGGTCTTAACTTGGCCGTCAGACCATTATTATTACATATCACATCAGTTCAAGTCGCAATGAATGTAAAAGAAGCAACGTACTTGAATCTTTCGGATTGTGCCCCTATCATTTTGGCTTTGTTAAATGCTTCATTTCAAGCTTCTATGAATTCAATTAGAACATTTTGGAACCTGTACGATATGAAGCAATGCTTTTTAAAAGGTTACTCTGATATGGAGTACTTATATACTGCTTCATCAACTTTACTTCTTTTTAGTGCTTCATTTGGTGTTCATAATGTTACCTCGTGGCATATCGACCATGCATTAACCATAATGACTAGAATGAAGAAAGCTGGTAATCTATTAGCTACTCTTAGAATTTCTCAAATACTAGAGCTCATTTCAAAATTAGATACCACTGGCGCTATGAATGATATAGTTAAGAAATATAGTATTTCGCCTTCTCTTGGTTCCAATGATGTTAAGAGAATATCTAATGATATTCAAGTGCCTAAAAAAAGAACTAAATCTAATGCTAGCTTTGTTCCTGATGCCATTAATTCATTAACTTATATTTTCCAAACACCTAACGCTGACATTCAGCAAGGCGTTAAATTAGATAACTCTCTCTCAACCACACCACAAGTTACGTCAAATTCAGATTCGAACTCAAGTAGTAATTTTGTTAACTATTTCAGCAATGATAATCTGCTACCGGCTTCTGAACCTCTAACTACCACTACTAGTAAGGCTTCGCCACTACGAATTCTGGAAAATTTGCATGACTCAAGATTTAGTCCTTTCTTTGTTCCCGAACTATTTCCATTTGGAGATAAGCTTACAGATTCTGATTTGTCTGCGGCTTTGGAAGTTTTCGGAGATGATTCTGATATCTTCGAAGTTTTAAGTATCTAGATTAAGTAATCATCATAGATAAGAGATTGCCTGTTTTTTTTTTTTTTTGTTTGGGAAACGCGGGACTACTCCTCCGCTCAGACTCTGCTATAGAAAATTAATTCAAATACTCCCTCTCATCACCTATCCTAAGTGCTATTTTTTAATACATAGTTACCTTCTAATACAACATATATCTTATTACATTAATGACAATTGAGACAACTAAGTTTATTGCAATCATTGTTTGTGACACTCAAATTGAGGCACTTGCCAAATTTGGTGATTTTGGAGATCAAGGAATACAATTATTAAAACAAGGTGGTTTGGTTGAATATCAGTTCAAGAAATTCAGTGTTATAAAAGATGAATTTCCAACTTTTGAAGAATTGAAGAATTGTAAAGGAATGTATTTAACTGGATCAAGGGCAGATTCATTTGCCAAAGATTCATGGATTCTCAAGTTGATAGACTTCATGGAAAAATGTTTAAATGATTTTAACTTTCCAATTGTTGGTGCTTGTTTTGGTCATCAAATTACTGCTGTTGCTTTGGGAATGAAAACTGGTCGTAGTTCAAAAGGTTGGGAAATGGGTTTAACTGAAATTCAATTGAATTCAACAGATTTAGCGTTTACAGCTTCCGATAAAGAGAAGTTAAGTTATAGAATAATGGAAATGCATCAAGATGTTGTATTATTGGATGATGAGAGCAAGTTGCCTGAAGGCTATATCAATATCGGTAGTTCAGAAAAGTGTGAAGTCCAAGGTATTTTCAAACCTGGTAAACTCTTAACATTTCAAGGACATCCAGAATTTTCTACGGACTGTGGTAACATCTTAGTTAGAAATAGAATGAAAGGTGGAAGTTTGACTGAAGATGAATTCGGTGAAACAATGGAAAGAAACAAAAAGTTGATTAACGATGGAAACTTTTTAGGTTCAGTTATGGCAGAGTTAATTTTGTCTTCTAAAAACTGATATTTATTGAAAGAAATTCTTGCATGGATTTTTCATTTCCAGCTTATCTTGGTCAACTCTTAATTTTTGTTAACGGTTTCTTATTTATTTGTTTATACTTCCGTCTATGAATTCCGTTTACTCCATAACATGTAATTGATTAAAATAAATAATATAGTATTAAAGGCATGAAATATAATTTAAAATATCTAGGCTTTAGGACCATATTCATCAATAACAGAAATTGGTCTTACGTATGTACTAATTGGCTTGTATATCATATCATCCAATCCAAATCCCTTTGGTCCACCAACTTCCACTCCACGTTCAGTATCGGTCCATTTATTACTAGGTGCCATACCTAAAACAAACACAAGTAAACCATATCTATAATCGGAAGTACCAACAGCTTCACCATTATCAGCATCGACAACTGAAATCAAATCGGGAACAGAACAGACAACTTCGGTTGATTTATCTTTTGGATTCTCAATTTCAGCATAGATGTTTTCATTCTTAAATGGAATATACATTTTTTGTTTAGGTTCTTCTAACTGCTCAATAATAACTTTACCCCAAGTATGACCTTTAAATAGTCTTCTTTCAACGCCAATAATCTTACCTTTGAACAACAGTTTACCAGCACCGTTGATTGAATCTAATATGATTTGAGGCATGATTTCAATGTCAGAGTTTTGTCTAGCTATCTTAACAGCCCTGCCAATTCTCCACGCCATTGACATACTTCTGTGAACGGTTCGTTCTTTAACTTGAGCCACTGTCATTGGAGGATTCATACATCCAACTGTAGAGCCAATTTCAGCCAATGAAGCTCTCATAACTTTTTCTAGTAATAAATCAGATTTTGAAGCTGGAATAATCATAGTATTACCATTACCATTATCAATAACAGTCGGTGGGTAGAAAGCTTCGTCTTTTGGGGTAAACACAACGGGCAAAGTTTGCCAGTGAGTTGGATAAGCCCTTCCCATCAAATCACAATCAACAACAGGTAAATTTAATCTAGAAGCGGAAGAAATTTGAAAAGCAACAGAGCCATTACCACCACCAATTTCAGTAGGAAAGACTAATTCAGGTTCTTTATTAAGATATTTGGCCATATACTTATAACAAGTCATTAATGCATCACCTGAAGGTTGTTCATGAGAAACATGAGGTGACCCCGCATAACCAACAGAAATGATAGATCCTTCGTCTTTAACATATCTATCAATATCATCGATATCAACAACAACTAATTGATCGCCATTTCTAACATAGTTATGGGCAACTAAAAATCTAGCATATGGGTTACCACCGCCCCCACAACCCATGATGTAACATCCAATACTCATGAATTGCAAATCAACATTACTGATAATCCACTGTCTCTTTTCGTTGATTTGAGGTTTATAAGCTGCATAATTTGGCTCTTCTTCAATAATTCTTTCGACTGCAAATGATGACTTTTTAACAACGTCCCCAGTACCAGTAAGCTCAAGTAAAATAGAAGCAGCAGCTCTAGCTTGAACTCTGGAATAATCAACATTAGCAATGGTCTTAATGAAAAACTCATATGTGTTTGTAACATATGTAACTGGTTCTGCCGAGATGAATGCAATCTCAATTGAGCTTTCTAAAGCACCCTTATCAATGGCTTCTTGAATAGCCCTTTGTTTCAAAGTTTCTAAGGCAGAGTCTTTAGTAACACCACCACCTGGAGCTAAATATTTAACAGAGTGAACTTCAGAAGAAATTTTACCTAATGCAGCACCAATGGCATTAGCAACAGAATAAAAAGGAGGTAAGATAACCTTGGAAGCTCCTTCTAACTTTTCAGGAACAATAAACGAACCACCTCCAACTGCTAAAACTGGTAGATCTTCAGGACTTGTTTTCATACGATCAATGATTTTTTCAAGCATTTTTTTAACTTCTGATTTGAAACTTGCTTGATACTCTTTTGAAAATTTCCCTTTAACTAAAGTAGCATCACCAATTCTCAAAGCTGAAGGTTCAGATTCGGTATCGATTGCAACAGCTAAATCAGAAGCTGTAATTTCTGAACCACCAAAAATTAAAGCCCTTTCCACAATTTCAGAACCAACTGAATCTGGACCAACAGTTAACTCTCTAGAGGTTCCTCTAACGATAGACCCACCACCTAAACCAATTGATTCGACATGAGGCATCGAAAAATTAGTTCTAACACCACCGACCATTGAGAAAGAACCTGACTGTCTTGGGAAACCAGAAGGTAATAATAATCCAACATCTGCAGTGGTTCCACCAACATCGACGACAATTGTACTTTGACCTTGAGTATCACCTAAGAAAGATGCACCTCTCATTGAGTTGGTGGCACCTGATGAAAATGTTCTAATTGGCAAGCTTAAAGCTTCGGTCGCAGATAAAACAGTACCATCATTTTGTGTTAATAATACTGGGCAAGATAAGCCTAGACATTTGATGGCATTTTGAAATGAAGAGATAATTTTTTCAGCATATGGTAAAATGGAAGCATTCATTATAGTAGCGTTATCCCTCTCTAAAAAGCCCATACCAGAAACTTTATGAGACATAACAACTTTTGCTTCAGGATAAAGTTTCAAAATAAGATCTTTAACCTGAACTTCTTGAGCTGCGTTCATAGGAGCAAAGACACCGATAACAGCAATACATTTGATTTTTTTTGCCTTAATTTCTTCAATATGTTTAGCTATTTCACTTTCATTTAAAGATCTGATTTCATTACCATCAACATGAAATCCGCCACTTAAGTATCCAATATGGCCATTCATAATTTTTGATAATCCTTTCGGGAAATCGGAGAACGGAGGAGCAGTTTTGGAATACGGACCACATAATCTTAGAGCGGCAACTTTCTCTAATCTAGCACTATCTTGTTCAATAACAGCATTGATGAAATGGGTAGTACCAATAGTAACGGAAGTTATATCATGTTTATCGATATCAGGGCATGTTTCAAATAGTTTAGAAATTCCTTGTTGAATACCATCGGAAACCTCTTTTGTAGTAACTGATTTGTTCCAGGCTAAGACGGCTTTGCTTGGATCATGCATTAAATTGGGATTGATTAACACTGAGTCGGTGTTGGTCCCACCAACGTCGACACCTATTAAAAGTGTTTGTTTAGTCATTTTATTGTCGTTGGGCTGATGAGACTGAGTTGATATATCATAGTGTTAAGAAGAAGAGGTTACTAATATCCTGTCAAAGTTGGAGAGCAAATTGGATGGCTGGAGCTCTAAGATAACACGGAATAACTTGGTCTCTTCACCGGCAGTGTTCCGCTTTGAATTTATGAGTCGAAACGAACTTCCACCGTAGTATGTGTGGTGGAGGGTGGCGGTACGGTGATACACTGTTATTACGTAATAAATATACTAAAATTATAAAAAATGAAGCAAAGGAACACAAGATCAGTATCCTAAAACTGTGCCACCTATGAAACTCAAGTTCTTGTGTAATTTTTGCCCACTCAGAGACACGGTAGGGATACTGTCGGCGGAATACTGGATTCTAAATTCTTTTTAGGTTTTTAGTTAAATTAACAGATGCGCTGCTCTGAAATCATGAAATTCAAACTGAACTTTGGCGGTAATGCTCTCCACCATAACAAAACCATACTAAATTCTATCTCTAAGCTGTAAACTCAAAACCTATGTATAAGCTAATTCTTAAATTCAGTTAGTGATTGAGTACCTAATATGGTATAATTTTAGTAATTACTAGTACTTTATTTGTAATCATCACGTGACTAAAATATTCCAGTTTGTAATAGTGACACGTGACCAACCATAATACGATGTTATGGTGTCTGATAGTTTGTCTCAGTACTTCTTTCCAAGCAACTGATAAATATCAATTGCTTCAAAAATGTCTAAACCAGTTGTCTCTATTTTTGGAACCAATGGTTTCTTAGGCAAACCAATCATCAATGCTATGACATCTAAGCAGTTTTTATCAAGCTTTAGTGGAATAAAAGCCATCGCTAGGGATCCATCAAAGTACGAAGATTCCGATTTGGTTAAATACCACAAAGCTGATTCTGCCGACATTGATTCTTTCGAGGATGCATTAACTGGTGTTGATGTTTTTATTAATATCGGTCCACCAAAGGAATATTAGATGCTGCCATTAGGTTTGCAACTGTAAAATTCTATATTCCTTCCCAGTTCGGTACTGAACTAGATGTGATAAGCACTCTAGATTTAACAATTCATACGTACCAGATATGGCTAATGCAGTAGTTATTGCTGTTGTTGCTAGGGGTGCTTAATCAAATTGCCCAGATAAATTAAGAATTTCCTCCGATAGAATTACCCAAGAAGATGTTTGGAAAAGATATGAAGAAATTCGCCATGTTACTATTAAGATAGAACACAAGTGTAAAGAAGAAACTTACAAAGAAGGTATTGAATTAATCTTGGGGAGTCTTTGTTTATATGGAATAAATGGGCTAATTTATTTATTTTCCTTTCAAGATTTTTATGCGTTAATTTAGCTACGTAACTCGTTCAAACTTGAGATAATAGTTAAGCTGAGGACGGCGTCGCGTCGACACGGCAGTTTGGCCGGCGAGTTGACGGGCTTGGCAGGCACTCTCGACAATAGCAAAAAGTAAGGGTGAGGGAAAAGAAATTATGATTGATTAAGTTTGATTTAGTTGAAACCGTGGCCTCTGGTGATTAACGTAGCAGCAAAATACGATGATCATTATAGCTCTGAATCACAGATAAGAAAACTCAACAATTCTTGTATCTCGTATGGGCACATACAAAGCTACGAGTTACAAGCAGCGTATTATGACGTCGTGGTGTGTTTTCAAACCACGTGTAGAGTTTCTTTTTTTAATTAAAGGATCTTACTGTATCATTAAAATTGGAGTTAATTATAAAATCATAGTATGGTAAGAGAAACCAAAACAAGTTAAGAAAAAGAACGAAGAAAGAAAACAAAAGAATACAAATTGCAGAGATAACTATGATAACAACAAATAAGACAGAAGAGAACAGAAGGATAAATTAGCAGTAATAGTATACGTATTGAAGTTTCGGAATACAATTATTAGTTCGAAACAAAACTCTAGTGCTTAAGCTGATGAAATAAAAAAGCAAACACTAAACATAGTATAGCTTTCAATTAAGGGGTGTTTTCGGGAACTTAACAAAGAGCATCTAAAGCACAACAAGCACATAAAGCTAAGTAATAAGCACCACAACAACCATAACCACCATCATTCTTTTCTTGAGGAGGTTGTTGAACATAAACTGGTTGAGGTTGTTGTTGATAGTAACCACCTTGTGGAGGAGGAGCGCCTTGCATTTGTGGTGGACCTTGTTGATAGTACTAATTTTAAGAAATGACAGAAAATGTTAGTATAAGTTCATTGAAGAATGGCATTATTTTGATTCAGAACATATATTCTTTAATGTGAAGTTGACATATTGAAATCACGGGCACGTTTCATAGAAAACATTCCGTCTTCAACTTCAATCTCACACAGAAACAAACAAATCATCTCAAATAAAAAGAGACTAGCTTGAGAATGGGCACATACGCCTTGGTTGCTCATTTTGTAGTAATTATATTTTTAATTGCGGTATAATATGGATTCGGTAAGTGAGAAACAGAAAGAAAAAGAGTTGAAAGGAGAAAAACTTGACTAAATATATAAAGCTTCTTCACTAGAAACAAAAAAAAAAGAAGCGTGGACTGCGCCTGAAATTCGTTGCTCCGTTTAAGCTGTTTCTGGATTTTTGACCGAATCTGCGCCTGATCGAGACTGTCATCGTTTTTAAACGTGGCTGTGGAAAGATATTGCGCAGGTAGGGCCCCTGCAGCTGGTTCTGGGTGATGGAAGGGCAGTACGCCGATCGACGTGCGCAATACTTTTGGGGTGGTCCTCAGATTCTGGGAAGTATGATGATATCGGGCTCCTCTTTGGGGACATACTGAAACAAAGGCAGTGTATATGCACAGCTAGCTAGTCGCGTCGATAGTCTTTGGTACGTAAGCTATTAGGTAAGCACTTTTCGGAGCATCTCAAAATGCATCTTATGGAGGTATTTCCAGATCATTCGGTACCTTCCATCAGCCATCTTTGTAGTGATGCTCTTTCTGAAATCTTAACTCCAACTTTTAAATTATCTTATTCCACCGGTAACTTTTGCTCTGGTGCCAAATCAGGAAGACGGAATCGAAGTACCGCACTTAGCGCTCTCCACAGTTAGCGGTGGATCTAACTGATAAGAACATTTTGATTTAAGTAGTGCTTCTTTTCCAGCTCAGTGGACTTTGGATAAGCCACTCGGGTCATGTCAATTTGCCAACTCAACTTAACTTAACTTAACTTAACAAGATGAATACATTACCTAAGAAGTACAATTTTTTTAGAGGTCAGCCAACACTAAGCATCTTACCATCAAAAGAAGTTTTAGAAGCAACTACCACAGTCTTCAACAAAGTTATTGAAAATTCTCAGTATTATGATGATATCAGGGACAGACATCCATTACAATATGGCCCCGATATGGGAAATTTAGAAGTTAGACAAGCCATTTGTGATTGGAATAATCGTAACTTCAATCTTGAGAATGGTACGAAAAGTGAACCAAGCTGTATTACATTAACGAATGGTGCTAGTTATGGTGTTCTGAATATATTAGCTCAAACTACTTCTCCTCATAATGGATTGACTAAAAGAGCATTTTTGGTGACTCCTACTTATTTTTTAATCAATGATGTTTTTATTGATGCTGGATTTGGTGATAAATTGTCAGGTGTAGAGGAGTTTGATAATGGACAAATTGATTTAGATGGATTAGTTGAACAACTAGAATATTATGATTCACTAGATGGTGATGGTGCTGTTGTTAATGGTGTTCATCATGGTGCGCAAAAGATTGATTATGATGATATTAAAGATATTCAATCTCCAAAAAGAGCTTTGAAGAAAATTTATAAATATGTTTTATACGTTACTCCAATTTTCTCAAATCCAAGAGGTGGTACATTAACTTATGAAACTAAAATCAAGTTGATTGATGTTGCAAGAAAATATGATATGTTGATTATTTCTGATGATGTTTACGACTTGTTAGATTATTCAGTTCCATATAGCGAAACTCCAAAACATTCAACTCGACTGGTTTATTTAGATAGGGCAACGGTTAAAGATCCTCATGGTTACGGTAATACTGTTTCAAATGCTACTTTTTCAAAGTTAGTTGGTCCTGGTCTGAGAGTGGGTTGGCAGGAAACTGCTACTCCTGAATTAGTAAAAGTTATTGATAAAGGTGGTGCTCATATTTCAGGTGGTTCTCCTGCTCATACCACTAGTATGATTGTTGGAGAATTAATAACCTCTGGTGTTTTAGATACAATTATTAAGAATATGAGAAAAGTGTTTGCTGAACGATCTGAAGCTTTTCTGGACTCTGTTAAGTTGTATTTACCTAAAGGTACCAGAGTTAGTGGTGGTAATGGAGGTTATTTTCTTTGGGTTACTTTACCTGATGGCTATGATTGTAGAAAGATTACTAAAGCATGTGGTGAAGAAGGTGTTGTTTTAGCTAACGGTGACTATTTTGAAGTTATTGGTGATGTTAAAGGTTGGGGAAAATCCGGGGTTAGAATTTCAATTAGTTTTATGGACACCGATAAGATTGTTGAAGGTGTTAAAATCTGGGGTAAAGTTTGCAAAGAAAGCTTACTTTGATTTATGTTGTCTAGTGTGGTTCTGTGTGTTTGCTCTTTCTTGTCTACCTTTAGATTTATGGGTAGCTAATAGCGTATGCGAAGTAGTAACCATTAGTAGTTACTAAGTTATTAGAATGTATAGTTCACTACGAAAACTAAATGAATTATTTTATCCACTTCTAATATTTGAGTATATCGGCTCTTGTTATTTTTGACTCTGTTAATAGAAATTCATTAACTCTAGTCACAACTATAGCTTTCCTTTCTTTTTTTGTTTGGAGGAGATGCTCGTTGTTGCATATATATTACGTAAAAAATTGGATTCGCACACCTCATCCAGCCAGAAAGGGGTGGAAAGTTTTCTGGCTGTACTAATTGTTTTGCTTTGATGAGACAACCCTGTACCAAACTTTTACCAATTCATCATCTATGGTTAAAGCTTCGATCTCCAGAAAAAAGAGAAGCACTTCTTCCTCTGATGGAATAGCCAAATCCAATCGTCAAAGCAAGCAAGGCCGGAAACAATCTCAGTCTGACGTCCGTCTTATCAGCGCACTTCCATCATCTTCCTTGAAGGAATTAAATTCAACCAACATCTCAACAAATCATACATTTCTATTCAACACCCCACTACCAAGTTCACTTGAAGACCGATATCTCACACAGGGGTCTCAGAAATCACAAAAATTAGAAGAAAATGAAGTCGGAATAAATATATTACCAAGAGTTATACCAATACCCAAACCGAAACTACTAGTTAATATGATACCAGAATCAGAATTGTTTCAAAGACCAGATGGTGGCTCCACCATTACGCCTCATTTGTTAAGAGCACAAAAGGAATATATTAGTGAAAGTCCTACTGACACAGCAACGGGTTCAGAGATAAGTGATAATAGTCCAACTAATAAGCTAAGTGAAGAAACATCACACAAAATCCAGTTTGGAAACTTATTAAAAGACAATTGGAATGAGTTACTTAAGAGTATTGCAATAAATCCTAGTGATACATTTGAAGGCGTTACTACTATTGATATCGGTACCCCCTTATCTAGGTTATTAGTTGCTTCAATTAGTCCACCTAACGTTACCTCAGAATACCATGAAAGTACCTATAATGTTTTTGAGACATTGGGTCTGAAAAACTCTGATGATGATGATTATGCCATTATTAAACATTTCTTTAATAAATTACTACCATTGATATCTGCTAGTTCTAACCCAGCGTGGATTGAGTTATCACTCCAATGCGTTGACCCAGATTTATGTAAAAGTTGTTTTCTCTCACTTGGATGTCTTCACCTAATTGGCTATGCAAAAGATCTGACTTCCAAGCAAGAACTTTTAAATAAAAGTGGAATCTATATTAACAAAGTTTTAGATTATTTATTAAATTTGATTCATGACGATGAATTATTCGATTCTTTATTAGACAAGAACAAAGATGATGGCCCTATTAATGTTGAAAGAATTGTTGAAAATATCGAAACTCAACACAAGAGGACTAATTCAAATGATTCTGAAGTTCCCAACCCAATTATTTTTCAAATTTCATTCCTGCTTTTCATTCACATATTATATGGAACTTTAGACTATGGAAGATCAGCGATATCGAGATTATTTTTTAAATTGTTTGCTAGTCTCCTACAGGACTTCAGATTTAAAAAACATTTGGATCTAATAGACTCGTCCCATTCTTTGATTTCAATGATCTCTTGGTGGGATACTGTATCTGCTTTAACATCACCTGATTTCAGATTGCCTTATAGCAATCCACGTTGGTTTGATCTAGGTTCTGATAGTTATTCTGTTCCTACAATTGAACTTTTATCGGGATGTCCTTCCTCTTTATTTGTCTGTATGTTCAAACTATGCCGATTTCGGCAAAGAATTGAAAATTTCAAAATCACTACTGATCTAAAAACTTCAGAATCTGAGATTATGAAACTTTATTCAGAATTAAGACTTGAATTGTTAGATTATCGAATATATGTTAGTTTTGATGTCGATGCTCCTGTTGCAATAGAGATCGCTGGGAATCCTAACAAAGAATATTTTAAAATAAGATTAAAGGTAGCCCAATGTTGGTCCTTGGCAATGATAGGTTTGTTATTACACACTGCCAAGCTTTACTTTGAATCCGAAACATTGGTTAATCAAATTGTTCTAGAATTCATTGATATTTATTCAACGCTTGATTTAAAATTTCCAATAGTCCAAAAGCTTGTATGGCCATTGTTTCAGATCTGCTTATTGGCGAAAGATGATGATGAAAGAGACTGTTTGAGAACTTTTTTGAATGGATTGTTCATTAAGACTAAATGTCTAAATATTACCACTTTAATAAATCTTGTTCAATCTACTTGGGAAAATGATGAAGGGTTGGATGATATATTATCTGGTGTTCAATGGGCTCCAGCTGGTATTGCTTTATTGCCTCTATAAGTTTGTCTACTGTATATATCGAATAATGAACTTTAGCTTTGAGCAATTATTTCAGAGCCTATATAACGGTTACAAGATATCTATTGGCTACTAATTATCACAAAGTTAAACTTAAAATATTCATAACTGCACAAAATTTCTCTTAAAGTAGAAAAACTTGTTATATTGAAATGAAAGAGAGGTTTCTAGAGGATAAGAAAAATCCAAATCGATAGAAATTTCTACAAAGAGTATCTGAAATGAGGGTTTTGTTTATCTGTTAAATCGGCAAATTCTTGATTTTCCATGAAATATTCATCATCAATACCCTCTGCAAGTTGTTGGCTGTGGTGTCGATCTCTCTTTCTGTTTTCAAACCAATAAGACCAGTAAAGAATGGCCAATAAAATCGCTGAAATAACATAACAAACAACAATACTGACTTTTGCGGATGGGTAGCTTGGTGCCTCCGAATCCAAGAAAGTTTGTGGTCCAATAACGTTACCTGCGCAGTAAGCAATCAAGAATAAAGCATTAACAGTAATCTTTTTAGTATGGCCTGCCACATTGGAAGAAAAACATGAAAGACAGCAAATCATGCCAACAGGTGAAAGAGAAAACATGTATAGGCCAGCTAATCTAGCATTCTTTGAAGCACTTGCAAATGCTAACATACAAGAAGACATCAAACTGATAAGCATTGATGCAACACCAAGGGCCATTCTATGTTTGATATACTTGTGAACCAAACCAAACAAAATGCATCCCACCAATTCAACGGTACCAGAAGGCAAATTCATAAGAAAACTCTTTCTAACAGAGAATCCAAAATCGTCGTTCAACAAAATTGCCCTGAAATTTGTAATACCACCGTTTGGAATCTCATTAGCAATACCAAATATAAAGAAAAGCCAAGTTCTGTAATCAAGTAATGCTTCCTTAAATTGTTCCTTTTTGAAATGTTTGTTACCAAAACCCTGATTGTTAGGTCTAATTCTTTGGACCACCAATATCTTTTCCTCTTTAGTCAAAAACCAAGCCTTTGAAGGAGTGTCTGGAACATGAATATATATAACTAAACCAAGAATAATTGTGATTAGCCCAATGATAATGAAGTTAATTTTCCAACCTGCAATAGCAAAATGATCTTGATGAGTTAAAACCCCATATGCGATGGAATAACCCATAAGAGTTCCACCACCATTAAATGCAAACCAAATAGCAGTTCTGGTAAATTGCTCTTCCTTCTTGTACCATTGAGAAGTTAAGATGACCATTGCTGGTGTCACAAACCCTTCAAGAGCACCTAATAGTGTTCTTAAAAACATAAAACCGGCATAATTTGGGGTAGCATGTAAACAAAGCACCACACCCCAGAGTCCAACACAAATTGCAGTAGTCTTAGCAACAGGAAATCTTTGTAAAAGCATAGAGGCGGGCAATTCCATTACCAAATAGCCTAGATAGAAAGAAGAACCAACCCATGAATACATATCTCCAACCATTCCAAAATCTGTACGTAAGCCCATTATGCTAGCTGCAGCATTACTTGTTTTGTCCATAAATTGAATACAATAAGTCATTGCCAAAATTGGCATCAAGTATAGATCAGTCTTTCTCACAAGTCTTCTATTTGTTTCTTCATCAATTTCAATACCTTCAGCTGCCAAAGCTAATTCCATGGCTTCATCAACATCACCTGTAATTGTAATCTCTTTTCCACTTGGAGAAATAACCGAAGTGATAACTGCCATAGGATCATCAACGTGGTCTTTGGAGATGGAAGCAGCTGGCCTTGTACTTATTTCGTGTGCACTTTTTTCTAAGTCTGATGACATCCTAATTAAGAATGAGTAAACTTCACCACTAATATGGAGATCACAAAAGACCAGAAAGAAAAAGGAGAAATATACAGAAATTTATATCAAAATTTTGTTATCAAAAGAAAAACATATAGCGTGGCTTCTCCAGAGGTATCTCGTAAACACAGGTGTCCCAGACCTTTTGATTGACGGCTTCATGCATATAGCACCCTATTTTTCCCTTATTTAAGAAAAGGTTTGCAATGCTTAGAAGATCATATAAAGCACTGATTGGGGATGAGGGAAAACAAGAAATGGGGTGTACTAACTTTTGTTATCTCATTTGTTATCGCAAATTAAGGGCTTAGGTGCATATAATTAGGCTTTTCGTGATTTCTAATTGTTTTGGACCCCTGACCTTTTTTTAATATAAATTATTTAAGCAACTAAACCTTTATGTTGAATTTTATAGAGACATGTTAGCGCAGCCAAGAGTCAACTCAATTTTCGGAGACAACTTAGCTAAGTGAATGAACTTAATCGGATTTACTTATGAACATTGGAAGGGTTGGCATATAACTTTTCAACTCTGGATATCTATGCTGATTTGGAAGAAAATTGATATTTTGATAGTCATGGGAGACTAAAATATTTGAAGTAATCCAACTAATTTTACTATCACTTACAATTGCGTACCAATGCCGATCCAATCTATTCAAGGTACTCTTATTCATGAGCAAATTACATATGCTTTTAGAAGTATGTGATCTCTCGGAGTCGGGTCGGTCCTACACTAATATATTAAGGGAATGTATGCCAATTGTCGAGATCTTGGTGGAGTTGGTAGCAAGTATGCGGCGGAAGAATGGTCGGCAAATTTCCGCTACCATCTAGAGATAAGCAGGCAGTATGATATCCGCGTACAAAAGAGCAGAGAACAATCATATATATATCGGTTGATAGATCATATTTACATGATACTGGATATTTACAGATATTGATTCAGTGCCCACCAAGAAAAACTTATATTGATAGCTTAATCATGACTGTTTAAATTGTTCTCTGATCTACTTCCATCTCTTGAAGTCCACTCACATCCCTTGTTTATGGGAGACGCACGTCCTCCAACATTTTGTTGATGTTTGACTTTTGTTGAGGTTTTCTAAATCTTCTGAGCTTAACGATCCACTCATAGACTTTTGGATGACTTTTGATTGTGAGGTCTTTCAGTAATTCTTGTACCTTACCTTTATACTTTCTTTTTTAATGATACTTCAATGAATGTATTAATGAATAATTAATGAATAATTAATGAATAATTAATGAATAATTAATGAATAATTAATGAATAATTAATGAATAATTAATGAATAATTAATGAATAATTAATGAATAATTAATGAATAATCAAATGTATATACTCTGAAACTGAATACAAGAAAACAAACAGAACTAAAATAGACTACTGAACCTAAAATGAAAACATTCAAACAATATTAATTGGCAAAGTGGCAAAAACATTCGACTCTTTATACTTCGTCTTACTGGATCCAGACTCAAACTCCAACTTCACATAATAAAATCTACTCAAAGCACAAGTCTGGAACCCTGGACCAAAATAGCATCCAAGATTATTAACCTCGTCCCAATTAATATTCAACACCACTTCAAAACTACAGTTGTAAACACCAGTTTTGGGGTCCTGGACCCAGTTTAACCCATCGCACATCTCGATCTTCTTGAAAATCCGGATATGAGCAATAGTCAGAGTCAGTTTACTCAGTGCTATCAAACCTTCGTGAAACGATCTCAATATGCCTAATCCGTTATTCATCTCCCTTAAGAGTTGTTCTAGCTTCAATAAATTCTTGACCATTTTCTTCTTGAGTCGGATCAGTTTGCCATAAGTGGTTTCGATCGCTGAAGATTCCATTAAGTACTCAGCGTCGATGATAATTGGGATATCAAACTCAGATTGGAAGTTAATAACTTCAAGTTTCGGAGTGATAAGTAAATAAGGTGGCGGTGGCGAGTTGTTTTTGGGGTTGAATGTTAAATTGACTGTGATTTTGTTCGGAGTAGTTGCTAGTGTTTCTGCTAGGATTGGGGTTGGGGTTGAGGTGAGAGTGCAAGATGATGGAAGTGGAATTGAATTAGCCGCTGCTGCCAATGTAATGGTTTCTGGTTGAACTGATGACTGCTGAGAGTTGGAACTGGAGATAGCTGGGGTAGATGTTTCGGTGCTTCCACTGATTTTGTGTGAACCAAAGGGGGTTAGGTGTTGGTTGATTGAAGTATTTGTTGATCTATGCGATAATGAATTGGAGTGTGAATGGAAAATGTGTTTTAGTTTCTTAGGGATAATGGTTGTGATGGATGCGGTTTTAGAAATTGATACCTTGAAAGTTAAATTCCCTTCATACTTGGTGAATAATGATTTCACTAAATTGCACGAGGTTACATTCTCCACTTCTTGTTTGGACTTGGTGGATGTGCTTGTATTGGACGTGCTGCTTGTGCTTGTTAATGGGGTGATATTTGAAGAACCCAACTGTTGTTGCTTCTTTGAGTCTGGTCTTTGGCTAACGATATTTTGTAAATATTGAGTATCTATGATGCCAGATTTAATTAAATCGCTCTTGTATTGTAATTCATCAATTATATCATCACAAATTTTTTGGATTTGTTTCACTTGAGCATCTGTACTAATTGCATTTGAACTTAAATAATTTGGCAATTCTAATAAATTGCAACCTTGAGTGGAAACTCTAAAGAAATACTGGAGATCTTGTAATTTGAGAAAATCGCAATTCTTGTCTATCTCCTTGTCATTGTGATATTTCTCATATAGTTTGAAGTTTGATCCAATCATTTTAACATTGATCGAATAAGAAATAGATTGACCTGGATCAGTATAATCTCTAATACGAATTGGTGAACCATCAATATCATTTAGTAGGCCATACCCCAAAGTAGTGTTAACTGGAATATATTGACATTTTCCATCAAAACCTTCATTATCAACGCCAAATGAAGCCGGTAAGATCAGATGATCTGGTAGTTGATGCTGACAAGTTGTATCTAACAAAACATCAGGCAATTTAAACATAAACTCTTTCTGATACTTTGATCTAGGCTCTAGTATTTTAGAGTCGGGAAACCCTAACCAAGCACCAGTCTCTGTGCAAAACTCATCTTCAAAACCCTTGTCACCTGATGGCTCAGCTTGCATTACTCCCATATGATAGCATGCACAAAGATCGTACATTTTTAGAAAACATTTTCTGAACAATTTGGCGTTGAGATTACTGTTATAAAAGGATTTGGTGGTGATGTTTCCTTCCAATGACACTAAAAACATCTCAAATGGTATTTCTTCATCAGAATCGTTTTCAATTATGATATAACCCGTAACCAAATCCCCAGGCTTGTACTCCCTGAACTTGGATATTGGTTTTAGCGTACGACTTCTTTTAGTCAACACGACCGATAGTTTGATAGGTGAGTTGATACGCTGGATGTTGTTAAGGTTGTTCAGTACGGTTAGATCTGGAGTTAAGGTCGGATCGACAACGTATCTTTCTTCATGGACTCGATCAGAGGACGCAGCGCTAGATTGCGGATGAATGTCATCATTACTGTAATTTGGAGGTCTTTCAGTGTCTAAGATAGACCTGTTTAGGATGTAGTTGTACATGTCAAAGGATGGCAATATGTCTTCATATGGAACCTGGTTCAACTCATCTTGGTGGTCTTCAGGCTCAACGTCAGCAGGGATGCCCCTTGGCGATGAGCTCTTCCTGCTATTTCTGGACATGATAGAGAAGAGGTTCATGGCTGCTAGTGTAGTTTGTCTGAACACCCAGTTGAAGAGAAAAGAGGCGACACTTAGTGGACGACTCTGGTTGAGCACGATACATTAGTAATACTCCCAGCCGGTCTGACTTGACTTTGGCTGTTAAGTTCAATGTGTTGAAGATGGAAACAAAAATATATAAAAGGCAATGGTAGTAGCCTGCGGTTACCTCCAAAGTCCGGATAGAACCGTGTGAGGACTTCCCAATAAGGAGTATTACGAGATTTCTAGCTCCCAATTGAGACATTTGGCATACGATATTCCTCATTTTTTGCGGATAATTAAGCCTCAAGGCAATACAAAGCCTCTACTCGGGTTCACCTAACGTACACTCTTAGTTCACTCGTTGACCGTACGTATAGCCTGCACAACGTGCCAAACGTGCCATACCTTGACTCGAATGTTTTGAGACCACGGGAATTGGATCAGGGTTAAATGGACATTGAGTCAGTTGTTACAGAATAGTAAATGAAAACGTGGTGTATTGGTCGGTTTACTCTGGATTTAGATTCAGGTTGATCTTTAATACTCACCACGGTGTTTGGCGGTCTTTCTAGCTTATCTGGAATTGGGAAGATGCGAGTTAATTATATGTCGAAATTTATTAAGAGCAAGAGGTATACAGATAGTAAGGTGATAATAAATAAGTAAAGAAATAGCATAATAGCAAAAACGTGTTGAGACTCGTCTCTTATTGGCCTCTATGGGATGGGAGACAAGATTAATATACTCAGGTTGCGGCAAAAAAAAAACTAGAATGAAACAGAATTCCCACGTCGACCAACCTAACAGACAGGTTAGTCAACTCAAAGACCAGCTTAACATCCAGTGGGAAAGCTGAAGTTTTGATTAGGGAGACTTTTCAGTCTAAAATTCATTGTTTCTAAAATCTGGTACCCTCATTAAAAGTACGCTTTCGAAAAATTACATATAGTCATTATGATAGATGCGTTTCCAGTATCTTCTCGTTCAATTACGGAAGCACTACCTCTTACCTGCTTCTAAGCTAGAAGCACTTCCTGAAATACCTTATTTCCATATTGAGTACATCTCTGCAAAATTTGGTAGTCAACCTTTTTCAAGAATTGCAGTAAGAGTGTGTGGCGACCCTATGTAGTCCATAACAAAACTATGAAAGTAAATGCTCTTCAATAGTGTAATCGTGGTCAAACTCTATTCCGTGTTATACCAATTATTAAAAAAGATCTAACATGTTCAAAATAAAATATTCACTGTTTTTGGATGACTAACAAAAGATTCAAAAACCACTCTAATTTAACTTAACCTGGAAAGACACATAGCCATAAGTTTTGCAAGCTTGGAAAGTAACGCGTAAGGAGTAGAGCGCCTCTTGAGCCACTTAAGGAGCATTATTATAAAATCAGATGATTGTAAGGAGCATAAAGCACTTAAGCATGATGATGCGACATTAGTAAATTGTGGTGTGGGTTAGTGGTATGGGTTATCGGACCACTCCAAGAAGAACAAGAAGTCGGAATGTATTCATATTTTTGTTGATGTCTGATTGCCTGTTTGTGGACTTTTACGAAGACGGTCAATTTGCCATTTTGAGTAAGCTCGCGCGGCCCAACAGTGTCTACTATGTGGGTGATTCGTTTACAGAATGGGGACTTTCGACTTAGCAAGTAGCTACCTGGGTTTTATATCAAATATGAAATATCATATATAAAAGGTAAGGAGAGAGGAAAAAGTGGGTCATGACGGAAAAATGGGAAATATACATAAACAAAAGATAACATAAGAACAAAACAGATCAAAACAGATATATGAGAATGAAATAAAAGAAGAATGTTGTAGTAATGTATAATTATAAATATTAAGAATGAATTTAAAAGTGCAAATAGAGAAAGAGAAAAATTAATGTGAACCATAATAAAATAGCATAGATTTCGTTAAATGAAAATGAACTAGGTAAAGTAAAGTTGAACAGAGGAAGATAAGAGTCAGTTGACCTTTTTAGAAGCCTTTAAAGCTTTCTTTTCAGCTTTGGCCTTTCTTCTTTCTTCTCTTGCCTTCTTAGCTTCTGGACCAGATTCAGTATCTAAACAATAATCCCACCATCTGAAAGAAGAAGCATAGTTACCAATGAAATAATGATGATGTAAATCATGATGTTCAGCACCGGCCCAAAGTGGGAACACTTTATTCAATGACCATGGGAAATCATAACCTGAGTGTGAATCAACAGCTTGGAATAATCTCATGACGACCCAACAAGTAATTGTAAATAAATGCAAATCTCTTGTGAAATAAGCCCAAATGATTGGGAAACCAACAGTACCAAAACCTAGTGACATAACTTCAATTGGATGGGCGTATTCAGCAGTTAAACCAAATGGCGCAGCGTATCTATGGTGTTGTTTATGAATATATTTGTAGAATGGTCCATAGTGAAATAATCTATGGAACCAATAATGCCACATGTCTTCTAAAACAAAGAATAGACACCATTGTAAGCACATTTTGGTTAATGATGGAAATGGAACCGAAACTGAAATACCTAGTTGTTTACACATTGGATGAAAAGTCCAGATTGGTAATGCTTCAACTAAAAAATGTGATTTCAAAACGGATTTCAAACATTCCCATTGCTCTTTATCTGATGGAATGTAGGATGGTTGAATCTTGTATTTTCTGAAATATGGCATCTTATCAACTATATACCATGGTAAACATCTACCAAAATACATGAATTCGTGAGTTAAAAAAAATAATAATCCAGTGGCTAAGATATCATTCTGCATATATGCATACCATGACGCCCATAGTTTTTCGGCGATATTTAATTGATGTTGTGTAGCAAAGACGTTTAATGTGACTTGAAGTAAAGATGGTGCTCCAATTGAAGCCATTTCCGTACTGTTGAAAATTTCACTCATGACCAGGTGTTGAAATAGTGAGTAATCAAGTTTAATGTGAAGTTGAATTCAGTTAAAGATGAAGCTTGTTTTATGATATATGTAGCAGTCATGGTTCAGATCAAAAAGCAGGAAAAACACCTGTTTAAATAGACAAGGCTCTACTACAAGGTTGGCTCGTACTCCAAAAGAGTGCCTAATCCAGCCTCTACTTTCGGAATACACTGCTCGCATAGCTCTTCAAGCAATACTGAATGGATCAGCAATGCTCGAAAGTGAGTGATTATACGAAAACTACTATTTGGAAAATGGTTCGATTTATCTTGAGGCGGCGATGCGGTCATTTATTATATACGAGGTGCATGAAATCATGAAATCACCTAAACGAAGAGCTTGTGGCTATCCATAATAATCAGCCACATTTGCCACTGTTGCTCGAGTCTCGGGTATCTAGATTCGTTTAGAGCGAGATCTCCAGGCACAGCCAGGTGCCAGGTGCCAATTTTCAGCGATATTACTTAAATACTATTTCGTATATGGTGTCCATGTATAGCTAGTGATACGATATAAGCGAATAGAAATAATCAAGTTCGTTGTGTCGGGTGACTAAACGAGCTAGTTGGGCGTAACTGGGTGGTGCGATCAGCTTATGTTGGTGATCACTAGTGGGAACATTTAATTAAACGAACTTATCTTCTCCGATCGCTTAACCGAAAATCAGGAGAGCTAATGTTGCTCTTATTTTGCAATCTTATTAAGAATGATCAAATCGAAATGGAATTTGGAACTCTATTAATCATGGTTGTGCGCTAGAGTATTCCTATATCAGTAACTTAAAAAGAGAGAAACCTTTTGCCACTGAAAACTATAGATGCAGTGACTTTCACACACTAAATTACTTGCATGGAGATGTTGCTGAGCCTAATCTCCTTCAAAAACCGGTAGGTAGCTCATGAGTGCATCAAAATCAAATTTTGTATCTTCTCCGCAGCCAGCTTAGAGAAATAACAAATAAGTAGACACAAAAAATCATTTTGGACGGAAGTCTCTGGAATAGACCACCATAACTGTTTGGATTGAGTAGTTAGAAGAAATAAAGGTAGACCCTAGATGAAACAGCTATACTAGCGTGACTCGGATTTAACGAAAATTCCATCTTCTTCTTGTTTCACCTCTATATCGTCTTGTTTTTCTGAATCTCCATCAAAATCTTCATCCGATACATCATCCATAGGGGTAGGAAACCAGCCACATTCATTGAAATCTATAAAATAACAACCACCTTTCTCGACAACCTCAATACCCTCATCTCTTAATAGCTCAACTTGTCTGCCAACGCCATCTGCTTTTTCTCTTCTACTAATCATGCCTTGAGAATTGACCACTCTCCACCAAGGAATTCCATTGTTATATCTGTATTCAGGCTCAATTGATTGATTAATTGTTTCAAAATTCTTAAGTGATTGACCAACATGTCTGGAGTTTTTAGGACGTTGTATTAGTTTTGCAATATGACCGTATGAAGTGGCCTTTGAAACTGGTATATCTTGTACTGTTGAGTAAACTGCATGGTGAAACATTCGTTGCTCATCTGTAAGTCTGTGAGTCATTGTGATTTTTGCGATTTATAGGGTTGTGTGGGAAAGTTCATCAAGGTCTGATAAAGAGTTTGTTAGCTTGCTCTGATCTCATCAAAGGCAAATTAATAAGTGATTAATTCTCACTAACGCGTGACACAAATGTTGAGCCTCTGCGGCTCCTCCCAATGTGTTGAACTTAAAGTGGTAATGAAAAGCAGCCCTTCAACAAGAGTCTAATTAGCCATTGATTGGAGTTTAGATAGGAATCCTGAAACTCTCCTTCCAGTATTTTATAACTAGATCATTTTGTTTTGAACATAGAAAATTTACTGCTTCTTTCAGCCCATTAAATCAGGAAAGTATCTGCCAGTTTTACAGCAGATCCCTAAAAAAACATCATGATGTAGAGACTGGTTTATTTATCTACAATATCCATCAGATCTTCAAAGTTTATTTTGTAATCCTTACTTCGTTAAAGAACTTTCTAGCTTCAATATTAGAAATTCAACATTGATTGATGATTGCTTTCCTTGCACATTTACCTGATTCTTTGACTTTAGTTTGTGTTTTACAGTGTTGCACTCATAGTTCCAGTTTTATGAACTTTACTGAATTTTTGGAGACGTGATCCTTCCTGAAGAAAATACTGAGTTCCCAACTCTCTTGGATAATAGGTTTCCAACATAAAAACTGATACCTTACTCCAAATTTCGTTGGAATCTTGGAGTTGGATACTTCATCAAAGATAACACTTTGTGTTGTTTCTCGGTCGTGTTGTACTTGAAGTCTACTTGAATTTTTTTTTTGTTTGGAGTTGTAGCATGACTATTAACCATTTTTCAACCACTACCCATAAAAATTTAATAAGTAAGTTTGAATAAGTTAAATGTGTTATTATTAGCTACACAAATTAAAATTTCAATTATAATTAAGACTGTTATAAAATTCAAGGCAGGCAGGATCTTACACATTTGATTGTTCACGGCTCCCCCCAGCAAAGCGTTAGGTGCACTTTTAATCGTGCGAGGCGTTGTCCGGCTCTATAATTAATGCACCTTTAATATGGGAATCGATGTTACCACGGTTCCTTTTCAGCCGATTTTGCGTTAAATGACCCACCAAACGATGAACGGCCCATTTCACTTGCACCATGATGGTGTTACAATCACATCGAAAGGCTTCAATAATTCTATTCAGCTATGTATATAGGGCTAGATATATTTTCAGGGTCATCAAGGGTGATTATAATATCTACCTCAACGGTGGTTAGAACATCAAGAACGAGGTTGAAAAAATTTACATGAGATATGAAACAAACACAGATAGAACAACAGACTACAAAATTAATAAATCTAAGAAAGCAAAGCAAATTATATTGACCAAGCTCAAAACATTTGCTCTTGGAATTTAGAGGGTTATCGAAGTAAATATGTAGCTATTAAATCCGCAGAAGCGTCTGGTAAATGAAAAACAAACTTAGACAAAATTGGATGAACTTCAGAAAGTTTCATTCAAATGATAATTATTACACACTTAATAGAAGCTCTTTTCCTCTAAGCTCAAACTTGGTAAGAAATCTGCGTTGGGTTTGCTTAAGCGATCCATAATATCTTTCGAATATTGATCGGTCTTCAAGTTGAGAAGATATGCCATCTATCCTACTCAATTATGGTAATTTCTTCAGGTGGTGGTGACCTTCAATCAGATAAATGATGTTTTTATCAACTAACTTTAAACCTCACGATGAAAAGTGTTCACATCACCAAATAATGAATCAAGGGAACCGTGTAATCTTTTATGTATTTCAAGTTTCTTCTGTATTTCTGTCTCTTGCTTTTGTAATGCTACGAGTTCTTCTGGTTTAATTTTTGAATTTTGCTGTTTGACCTTTATAAACTTCAATTCATTGTTCAAATCTAATATTTCTGTTAATTTTTTGTTGGACATAGACAATAATAATTCAATATCAGACTTCTTTTGAGGTATAGACATATTTTCTTTCACCTATCCAGATACTCCAACTTCACCGTGTGTGCGTTAATACATGTAAGCAATTTGGGACTTGGAATACAGCTTACAAAGTGTATGTAACGTGATATGACTTTTTTACATATCTTATTATCGACTCGTCGCTCCATGCGAGCAGATTCAAAAGAGTAAACAAACAAGCTTCGGTTTCCTCGACTTTTTGACGATTACTGACGGTTGCCGAATCCAAAAGGTAAATTCACCGCTATAAAGCCTATCAGTTCAGAATTTCCGGGCCATTATAAATAATGGATCAGTCCAATAGAAAGAAGTAACAGATGAGCAAAAGAAACAGCAACTCTCAGTTGGGAAGAGGATACAAAAATACGTCAAGCCACCACTATTAGTAAATCTAGGTCAAACTCAAAACCAGAATACTTCTTTCACATTTCATACTAATTCTACAAACATCGGCAAGTACAGCGTCTGAACATAATCGTGATTCATCCATAGATTTTATTGAATTCTTCAAAGATGCTTACCATCGTAATTTTCTATTTTATTCTTAGATGATATTCACTAAACTCAGGCTTGCTATGAATTCATAAGATCAGTAATTACCTTCTTTTTACTTTGCTCGATACCGATGTTTATTCCAGGTCAATAAACTGGCTAGATTGATATGAGTCACGTATAACATTATTTTTCATTGATTTGATCATTTTCTGTTTTTTTGGTTAATAGACCCTAATCTGAGCATTCAAAGGTATTTCCGTTTACTCTTTGTTTAATGGGTATCATATCTTACACTGTCATTGAATTTTGAAAACTTTTACTGGAGAATCTCTACAACTCAAGTTTTGTAAGCTTCTGGAGAAGTTTGGAGGCATGCCAAAGATACTTTTGAAGCTTAAAGGCATCTAGAAGATACTACTGCATTATCAATCAATGCTTTTTAATGACGATTCAAAAGTCTGAAAGTTAGTGCCACCCACTTTCTGCCTCATTTTATACCCTTATAAGTATATTAAATGAGCAATCATTCTTGTGGATTATAGAATCAGTTGGGGCAAGGTTAGGAACGTTATCATTTTTTAGAAATCTTTAATGGAGTTACCATTTGTCCTTTGAAGTTCTTGTGTAGTTGTAGCATAATCTGAATCGCTTTTTCTTGTGTTTTTTTATTTATAGCATGTCATCAGTAAATGATTAATTATTTAAGTGTAATGAATTGATTCAATGAAGTTGATTTTTGGAACTGTCTGTCTGTCTACTCTCCATCAACTTTCTAATACTATACTGATTGGTGCACTGGTGTTTCTGTAACAGTCACGTGTTGGATAAGAGGGTTATTAAAGCCCTCACTCAGCAATGATATCCCATAGTTAAGCTCGCTACCTATCTGCCAAAGTGGGGCGCGTGCTCTGGCCGACCTGAGCGACTGCGAGAACCGCTGAAAATTTGTCACTACAGTTCATCAACTAGAACTTGTCCAATACACACGAACATAGGATAAAAGTTAATCAACATCAGTATAACATCATATCAACAGTATGTCAAATCAGCAGCACATCATATTATGAACTATAGTGGATAATTGGAAATAGTGAAGTGATACACTCTGTTATAGTGGAGAATAAACTTATAAATTTGATTGAAAAATTATGAAAGATCATTGGAAATTTTACATTTAAAAAAGTATCATTTTAGGTACTTCACTACAACACAGACTATCTATTTATTTCAGTGAATCGGTCTAACTTACCTGATAAAGTCATTTTATACACAGTTTGCATTACCTGTGTTTGTTCATCATGAAGTCTCAAAACTCAAGTACAAGAATAATTTCTAGTGGGCACCCATACAATAGGATTTCATTTTATTTCAGTTAATGTATATCTAAAACATAGTCTAATATATTGATTTCCATTTCAATATCAGAAGTTATTTTTGGGGGTTTTATTTATAATTTATTCAGAGAAACGTTTTATCTTGTACCCATCATTTAACCTAGTTTTCCATGGTGATAACAGCTGCATTTGCTTTTTCAATTCTCTCCACTAATATTCAAAAGTCTACATTTCTTCTATTTTCTTCATTCATGATACTTTATCCTGAAAAAGTATAATATACTAACAGAAGTTCTTTTTTTAGATGTCTCGTTTAACTGAATACGAAGTTATCGGTAGAAGATTACCAACTGCTTCAGTTCCTGAACCAAGCTTATACAGAATGACCATCTTTGCTAAGAATGATGTTGTCGCCAAGTCAAGATATTGGTATTTCTTACAAAAATTACACAAAGTTAAGAAGGCCTCTGGTGAAATTGTTTCATTATCCCCAATTTCTGAAGCTAGACCAACTAAGGTCAAGAACTTTGGTATCTGGATTAGATACGACTCCAGATCTGGTACTCACAACATGTACAAAGAATACAGAGATGTCACCAGAGTTGCTGCCGTTGAAACTATGTACCAAGATTTAGCTGCTAGACACAGAGCTAGATTTAGATCAATCCACATTTTAAAGGTTGTTGAATTAGCCAAGACTGAAGATGTCAAGAGACAATACATTAAACAATTCTTAGCTAAGGACCTGAAATTCCCATTACCTCACAGAGTTACCAAATCTAAGAACTTATACGCCTCTAAGAGACCAACTACTTTCTACTAAACGTCTAAATCTTTATTAGAATTTATTATTTTTGTATAGTCTTCTAGTCTAATTATTTTCTTAATCCCCCTCACCCGTTCATGTTTTTTTTCTCTACAATTTATTGGAAAAATACATTACCCTTGTTATATGCTTTGTAGAATTTATTATAAGCTTCTGTTTGAATCTTCCTTCGTTGTAGTTTTCTGAAATGGTGGTGCTGTTAGTATCAACCTGGGAAGTATTATCAACCAGTATAGCCCATGATACTCAAAAAAACTGCTCCATTTCACAAGAGATTATGTCCAAACTTCAGATCTGAGATATTCAGAAAATAATAACTTTCAAAGAACGGATCCAAATCTTGTAGACTGTTGCTGTAGTTCTTCTGTTGCATACTTGAGCACCAGAAAAAGAATCATGGCTTTACCCAAACTCTCAAAATATAACCAGATTAGAGACTCATTAAAGATGGTATCTAATAATTGAGTTTAGTAAACCATTTACAAATTTCAAAAGATATAAAGTAAAAGTGTGCTCACTGAAACAACTAAACATAACTCTACATAGAGGAAAACAAAGTAAGAATGTGTAGGTGGATATATTACTAGACTAATTAATTACACACTCAAAATTAACATTTCCCTGAATTTTCAGAAAGTTCTTGTTGTTTGAGCAGTTACTGTTAACAATAATGAATCTCTAGGAAACCAAAAATTTCGCTTCATTTCTAACTCCGATTTGTCCAAAAAAGCTCTTCTATCCAATTGGATAACTCTAAACTTAAACAATAATAAGCCAATGAATAAATTATATATATATGAAGAATTTGATTACATATTTGGGGAAGACTGTTTATTTTAGAAAGTAAAAAAACTCTGTCAATTAAACATGATAACAAAGAGCAAAAAAACAGATGATACTAGAGTCCGATATTATTTAATCAAAGGTATTGTGAAATGCCAGCAGCTCCAATAAATCTGTAAATATAACTATTGAATTTCTGTGTTCCAAAAATAGTAATAGCCAAAAAATAGTTGAATTCTTTTGGGTCGGGATCCCAACAAATATCACGTAAGCTTATTCCAGATATGGCGTCGGATCGTATTTATGATCCCAAATTTATTATGATACACGCCCTAATAGGATATACTAGGAGATATGAGGCAATTATTGATATGAAAAGCTTGGGAATATGATTGTTTGATCAACATATAGAGGTCTATTCCCAACTGGAGTTTTATATACTTTGTAATAGAGTTTATCAAGAAAATATTAATAGAGAAAAATCAATCTTTATTGAAAATGTTATACCTACTAAAGTCAATAAGTGTTAAGTCAACAGGAAAATTAACTTACAGTCTTTTACTATATTCTGGAATGCTTACAATACCATTAAATGGGATGGTATCAAGACTGAACCATTTCATAAATCTAATTAAACCTCTCTTAACCATGAGTTTATGTATTTGTTGCAACCAATGATGATACTGTTGACTAGGTACCAATTAATGTTTTATAACAAATTGACACCTACATTTTGATAGTCCTAGAAGGAACTGTCAATCATCCTATACAGAAGTTTTTAAAGGAAAAAGGATAGTAAGCTCAAAAACGGGTTTTTGAACAAATACACATCCAGAGGTAAAATCATAAAAATTTCCGGACGGTAACCGGTTGTATAGTGTAGTGGTTATCACTGTCGGTTTTGATCCGACCAACCCCAGTTCGAATCCGGGTACGACCTCAGTGGTTTTGTTTTTTGGTTTACATGCTTATTTTGATGTTTGGTGCCTCTACAGGTGATTAAGGATACAAGCTCAGAAGATAAATATTGACTAATTTGAAAATTTGAAAATATACGAAAAAATTTAAAACTAGAAAGGAAAGGGAAAACGAAAGGGAAAACGAAAGTAATGGACTACGAAAAATTGGTAACGTGTCGGAAAAACGAATAATAGTAATCATTGTAACCTAACTGAAGTAAAATTTCTGTATTGGCTAATTTTGAAATTAGGAGTATGGAATAAGGAGCGAGAACTTAAAACTAGAATATAGGGGTTAGTTAATCAATGCTTATGATATGCGGAATAGAACGTGTTATAAAGAGAGAGCAAGTAAGCACAATTGAAATAAATAAAAATTATTGGTTTTAAGTATGGAGTCATTCATCTCTATAGTACTTCACCCTGTAAATTTCCAAAAAGAAACAAGAAACCTAGAACACGTACTCCAAAAGAAGTAAATAATGTAATACAAGAAAACTAACATAAAGTAAAGAATGGGTTAGTTTGCCAACAAATAATTTGAAATCGCTCAAGTCATCATCAAGGATTTTTAAACCTCCAAAATCATTTCACTTGACACATAATTAGTCCTAACTATTTGTAATTAAATCACAAGGAATAGCAAAGTAGTGGATAACATCATTCGATGTTTTTAACTCTCACGAGTATCAGTAGAGGTTTCAATATGAAATTTGATAATGGTGTATGTAAACAAAGGTTTCTAAAAATCCTTGCTGATACTAAGCCTTTTAAAACTCAAAACTAATTTTGACTGGAAGACCCAACAAGCAGACGGCAATTGTAAAACACCTTGGCTCGGTAGTCTAAACTTGCGTAGTTAGAAATGGTGTTGATGGACCTCAACTGCAATCCCAGAATGAACGGACAAAAACGACTTGCAAAATTCAGAGAGAGAAATATCAGAAGAAATATTTTCTAAAATGTGATTGATTTGACTAACAAGTCCTGAACGATTAGCAGCATCGACAACTTCCATGGGATTGGAGGGATTGGAGGTGGGAGATCTCATGTTTTCAAAAGTGGCACAATATAGGTTCTCTATAATAAGTTCAAAGCCAGATTCAGTAATACAAGTATTTTTGAACAACAAATTGTATTCATTTTGAAGGTTGGAATGGTCTTCGTCCCCACCACCGTCTTCGGTTTTCCAATTAACCTGCTTCTCGAAAAATAGTCATTTAGATAAAATTTATTTATTTGAATGACGAGCTTCATAGAATGTATTAATGAACAAGTCAGATTATTCAGGATTAGAAATGATGAACATCATTACAATTGTTTAAAGAGTCAAAATATTGTTTAGTCGCTTTCGGAAATCATAAAAGATTATCGTTTGTATCCAGGTAGAGGTAATTTGTAGTCATTTAAATATACCATAGGAATAAAAATAGGTATCTGCAATAGTGCAGTTATTCCAGTAAGTATTTATTTTAAATAGGAATGTAAGTAGATAGGAGAGAGAAACATAGTATTGTTTGGAAGTTGGTGTTGTTTAGCCGTTGGAACTAACCAATGCTGAGTGGTTGAACAAACAATACAATCATGATTCTTATTACAACTGCATTATAAAGCATATGAGGTTTTTAGATTTAAATGCGAGTGTGACTAGTTTGCAACTTCTTTGGAGGTGGAACCAGTGTGTTTGGGCCCTTGCAACTAACAAACTCGGTTATGTAGTAGAATGAAGTATAAGTTTATTCGATCGAAGATCATCAAGTTAGGGGCAAGTAAATATACTATATATGATAATTAATTGAATGCATTTTTGAATTAAGCAATGATCTAGTGGTGATGTATATGCGTTGGAGTTAACGCAGAAATGTGTGATTGATAATAGAGACTGATCAAATTGTCAAACCATCTCTCGGCTGACGTAAAGGCTGACCTCAGCAGACCGGAAACATACAGCCGCCGCGAGCGACTCGGGATTTCCAAACTCCCGGTCCCCCAGCTTTTTCAACGAGCTGAACTGAATTCTTGATTACTAAGTTCAAGGATTGGAAGTACAAGACTTTAAGACTAGAAGACTACAAAGCACTCAACAAGATACAGAAATCAGTTTTTTTGAACAGCTGAAAATTATTGACTCCATTTAAGTACTTGGTTTTTTCGTCACTTGATTCATTCAGAGACTGATTAAACAGTGGTCAAGGCTTACACCTACACAGATATATATAAACCAACATGGCTAAAAGACTAAGGTTTTCAGGGCTACAGAAAGAAGTCTTAAAATTATACAGACAATGCCTTAGAGGTGTGAAGGTCAAACCAGTGGTATGTGTATTTAGCTTTATTTTATTTGGAAATTGATCATGAATTAATTGGTTGGTGGTGTGGTTGTACCGTTTGGACTCGAGTTGACTAGTTTATATCTCAAGTACACTGTTTTCATTATAATATTATTCATGCTATCCAGTTCTGGTTGTTGTCTGTCGAAGGCCTTATCAAACTTATGGGAGAAGATAAGACTTCTGACTGGTCCATTAACCTTTCAACACAACAAATCAAAATACTAACTAACTGAGCTTCAATCATCTTATAGGACAAGAGAGTACACTGGGTAAACTTTATACATTCAGAATTTAACAAGTATAGGTCATTGAATAGACGTGATTTTGGTACTATTGAACATTTACTTAGAACCGGATATAGAAGGTATGATATGTATAAAAGCCCAAGTATTACTGATGTGCATTAGTCCTTATGGGTTATTTATATGATTTTTGGAAGTATTTATTAAATTGATGATATTATGTTTTTTTTCATTTATATATGGATTGTTTCCGTTTGTTGAAATTTAGATTGATAGATAAAGGGTTTCTCTGTGATTGATGTGTTAGTTGTGCGGGTGCTGCCGTTTTCTGATAGTGGCTAATGCTTCTTTTATTTATATTTAGTTTTGCATATCTAGTTGTATATAGGTTTTGTCAAGTATTGTTTATCTCACTTATCCAGCAGACCGCATATGCAGTCAACTCAAAAAGTCCAATAGGAAGTACCAACACGAAGCCTAAGATCGAAGTTGGGGGCTTGTTTCCTGACTGTGCATCCTACCATCCAAGAAATGTGACATCTATACTTAAAAATCTACTTCGACATCTAATTGAAGGCGCCAGTATAATTAGTTAAGTAGTTGTTAATTTTGATGTGATCGATCACAACGTACGTGCGCCGCAACCGCTATGCGCCACAATTTTATTGTTCAATGCACATCTCTATCAGATCCTGGCAGTGCTGCCAGGTCCTGCTTCTTCCTTTTTATAATTGCCTGTTTTCCATACAATACTACAATGACTCTTTCATACGCTCTTTCAGATCCAGCTCAAAGAATAAGCTTCATAGAGATTTTGGATTTAGCGTCAATAATGGAAGAAATCTATGAATACCTGTGTAGAAACGCTAAACAAGCTTACTCAAAGTTGGCGCCTCCTGCGCCTCCCGTGCCCCTGCGTGCTGGTCTGAAACATACATCGCTCCCAGCGTGACAAAATCAACAGTTTGCCAATTATACCCTATTTTGCCTGTTTTGCTACAACTCCAACAGACAACTCTCTCTCTACAACACCAGAGACCCACCATCATCGTCTCTCCATTCCAACTTCACTACCCATCCTGTTCTCACCTCTGTCATATTTTTCCCTGCTCTTATTTCACTCTCTTAAAAACTACTCCTTTCGTTACCTAACAGTCAGTAATGGGTGACCATCATTCAACAAGACTCTGCAAGTCGTGCAGTCTACCCATAGGACCAGGCTCCGAGGCCTTTGAGCTGTCTGGAGATGCTTACCATTCTAAGTGCTTCAAATGTTCCAAATGTAACAATCAACTGGACCAAAGATCTCATTTTTTGGTGTTGGGTACTGGTGATCTAGTTTGTTCTGAATGTTCTTATTCTTGTAAGTCCTGTGGCAAAAAAATTTATGATATGGCCATTATTACTGGTGATATGGCTTACTGCTCTGACTGTTTCAAGTGTAAGTCTTGTAAGAAGCCAATAGAGGACCTTCGTTATGCAAGAACTTCGAAAGGATTGTTCTGTATGACCTGTCACAACACACTCGTGGAGAAGAAAAAGCGATATGTCGAAGAGAGACGGTTAAGAGGGGATTCCCACCATCATAATCGCCAACCAAGAACGGGCTCTTCGTCTTCCAATCAACATAATCGACACAACCATCAATCTCATCAGCGTACTCAATTAACCCAGGTCTCAACCGCCTCAGCTTCCTCTCGGTCTCCACAAAATCAGAACCAAAATCCTCACCATGATCAAAACCAAAAGGAAAGACAACAACAGCAACAGCAACAGCAACAGCAACAGCAACAGCAACAGCAACAGCAACAGCAACAGCAGCAACAACAACAACAACAACAACAACACTCTCATAATGATATCTTCCAAAATCAAGAAGAGAACTCATCCAACTCAACAATCGTGTTGGACGACGAACCAACTGAGGGAATTCCATTGACAATCCCTCAAAATGTAATTAAATCTCCAGCTAAAAATACCAATCAGATTCCTGCTTTGGACGCTCGAAGAGTTTCTTCCGCTTCAAGTTCAAGTGATGCTTCGGGTGGTGAGTATTATAATATTCCAATGAGATCTCCTGACCGTGTCCCTGTTGCTACTTTTGAGCCAAATAATAACAACATCGCATCTCTTTCAACTACCAAGTCCAACAGTCGAGGTGGGTCCGCTAGATTAGAATCGACTTCGAAATTTAAAGATGCCAGTACGCCTAATCTGGATTCAAATGCTAACGATTCTTTCTTTTCTGCTGGCTCCACTCCCTATAAGTCTCCTAATATGAAACACAACGAACAATTTAAAATGTCCTCTTCTGCTCATGAAACATTCGATAACAACAAAGCCAGCAGCAACAACAACAATAATAACCATAATTATAAATCATCAGCTACTAGCATTCCTCCTTCTGCTTCAACTGTCAATTTGAATTCCAATTTAGGCAACTTAGCTAACCTATCTAAATCCAATGGTAGTAGTTCAAGACTGCCTCCTCCTTCAACTTCTCATCCAAGTTCCAAATTACCACCTCAACCACCTGTTAATCAAAATTATTTGAATCAATATCAAGTTAATACTCCACCAAACAGCAACAGCAAAAGTACTAGTGCTAATAATCAAGAAAGTTTCATTAACTTAGATGATTCTTCTTCGTCTTTTTCGTCTGAAAATGGATCAATGCAACCAACTTTAAAAGATGTTAATGCTATTAAGCCTCAATTCAATGATACTGTTTCAGCTACTAATTCTCGTCATAATACTGTTACAAGCTTACCAAAGACTAAAACTTTAGATCCTGATATTAGAGGCTTTGATCTTTCTTTACAACAAGTTGCAAGTCCTGTTAAGTCTCCATCAAAAAAACCTCCAACCAGTAATATCCCAATGACCCCTCCTGATTCAAGAACTCAATTACCTTCATCAGGGGCAGGTGCTGATTTAGGCTTAGCTATTACATCTGGTTCTGGTGATAATTCGGGGAGATCAAGCAATGATGAATTTCTAACAGGTGTTTCCCTGTTGAGTCAATTAGAAAACCTATCTAATGATCATGGGCTTGACACTAAACAGCAGCAACCACAACAACAAAAGTCCGGCACAGGTAGTGGGTATCAACAATCATATTATAAAGATAAAACAAAGCTATCTCTTACGGCTACTTCAGGAGTGAACGATGCTGCTAAGAGGAATTCAATAATTTCTGCCGATAATAATAATGAAGGGAAAGAATCTGGTGAGTATCAAAGAAGATCCGCTCCTTTTAAATTTGGTTCAGATACCACAAATACAACTACCCCAGGCTCTCCTGAAATTCCCAAAGCTGCTGCTATGTCTCAATCATCTTCATTCCATGGTGTCGCTGCCTCTGGTAAAGATAAACATGAAAAGAAATCAAGCGGTTCATTAAGTAGATCAATATCAAGAGTTTTTACAAGACATAAAAGAAACATATCTAATCCAACAACAAATCCAAACTCTTCTTTTTCTTCAACTGCTAATAATTCAACAGTTCAGACATCAGCTACTACGACGTCAACGACGGTTCCAACTAAACCAAGAGGCCATACTAAAACAATGTCTTTAGAATCGGATCGTGGCTCAATTTTGGATTCAATTTTGCACTCTCCTCTTAATAGTCATCATTTTACTTCTTCAGTTCCATCAACCAGTGGTACAACGGCCATTCATCATCAACATACACAATCTGGTAGTGCTATTACTCCTTCTAGTGTTCATTCACCTTCTCATCACCATTCTCAATCTGAGCAATCCATTGGATTTGTTGGTGGTAACGCTTATACAACCCCCCCTTTGCCTAAGACTCCATCTTTTGGTTTATTTCATTCTAGGTCGAGATCTGATACAGTCGATGATACACCAAGAAAACAACAGCAATTGCACCAGTTGAATGGTAATAGCATCAGTATTAAATTAAGTGAAACTGAAAGACAATTAAGATTGTTGAGATCGGAAATAACTACATTATCAAGTGCGAAAGCTAATCTCTTAAAGGATATTCAATCTTTACAAACTGCTAAGAAATCATTAGAATTAGAAGTCAATGAAAAACAGAATAAACTGATAGAACTAGATTCCGCTTTGTCAGCTCATACCTCTTCTGCTGCTCTTCAACGTCACACTGTTAGTGGCTTATCTTCCGAATCACTGCTAGTTCAACCACCTGCTGCTGTTTTAGGTGAGAAGAATGATGAGCATAGACTAAGATCAAGTATTTCTTCTTATGGATCGACTATTGGTGTGGGTAATTCTAATACAGCTGCTATTTCTGTTGACGTTGGTCCTCATACCCCTCAAGTTGGTTATAATATTAATAATATTTCATTTTCAAATAATGGTTCAAGTACAACGGTCAATGTTATTCCTGGTGGCAGTTCTGGCTCAAACGGTAGTGGTAGAAGAGTTGGCTCTGTTTCTGGTTCTGCTGAAGATTTGAATAGAGATACTAGTATTCCCGCTGGCCCATCCAGTTCAAATTCAGCTACCACCATTACTTCGGGTACTGATAATGATAGAAATAGTAAGGGTAGAAAAGGTTTCTTTGCAAGAAAATTATTTGGTTCTAATAATAAACAATTACAGCCACAACAACAACAACAGCAACCACCTTCATCTTCTGACCAACAAAGAAATGTAGCTTCGAATACATCATCTAATACTTCGCTGTCTCAATCATCTTCAGGTATGACCAGCTCTGCTTCAACTTCTAATATTATTAGTATGCCAATGAATCCAAGACAGGGCGATGAGGCCTTGTTGTCCATGCAACAACCTGCACAATCTGGCCCATTAGATGAATTCAATATTAATAACAATGGTAATGGGTTAAGTTCGGTTATTAAATCAAGATCAACCAATTTTCTGTCTATGAGGACTTACAATGGGAACAACATTAATAATACCTCCTCATCTGTTCCCGGTTCATCTTCATCTAATGGCAGATTATTCAACACTGGTGGTAACTCAAGTTATGCTATTTCATTATACAGAACGTCAATTCAAGAGCGTAGTACTTTAGAATGTAGAAAAGTTCCATTTGTTGTTACTGCCTGTTTGAGAGAAATTGAATCTCGTGGTTTGTCGGTCGAAGGTATTTACAGAGTTAGTGGTGCTGCCTCCAATATTGATAAATTAGAGGGCCTGTTTGATAATGCTGAATTGAGCTCATTAGTTCCGACTGCTTCGAATCCAATCAATGTGAGTAACAGTTCGCCAATTTTCAATTATATCAGAGTTGATGAAAAAGGTAATGGTTTAGTTTCATATGATAATCATCTGTCTATTGGAAAATCTAATTATTTTAAGGAGGAAGATATTCATGTTGTTGCAGGACTATTAAAAAGATATTTAAAAAAATTACCAGAACCAATTATTCCATATAAAGAATATTTATCATATATCGCTACTTCTACTTATTCAACTAATTCATCCAAGATAAAACATTTGAAAGTAGTTTTCAAAAATCTACCAAATGCTAATTTGCAAACTCTGTTTATGTTATGTAATCATTTAGAAAGAGTTGTCAGTAAGGAAGATTATAATAAGATGAATTGGAGCTCAATTTCAACTATCTTTAGTCCTACTTTGTGTAGAGATGATTCAAATGATGCCAGTAAGGAAATCACTGATTTGAGAAAAAAATCTGGAACTACCGAATTTTTGTTCAGAAATTATGCTAGTGTTTTTGATGGACTTATTTGATTTCTTTTTTACTTCTTTATTGGCTTTGTTCTTTGCTTAATTTGCTTTTATTTTTGTTTGAGACTTTAATTGTATTTTATTCCTAAGTTGTTTTTGCTTCCTTATTGATTGAGTAATGTTTTGATCTATGTGTTGGTTCTGATTATTTTGTGTTTATTAGAGTCATTGATTCTGTTTTGTTTCTTCTGTGATGCCATATATGAGCTTGAGTTATTATTTAGCCTTTTCACTTGAGTTTTGGTTGAATTTGTTTCACATTCAATTTTCTTATTTTGTTTTTTACTGTGTCATATTTGTTTTCAGTCTTTGTTCTTTCAGATTATGAGTTTCATTGTGCTCTATTAGCCAATTGTTTTTTGTCATATTTCATATTGCATTACATGTCGGTCGTTATGAACTTTATCTCCATTTTTATTATTATTATTCATTCGTGACTTCTCTCCTTGCTTGACCCCTTTTCTTTTTTTTTTGCAAGTGGCTTAGTTTTTTTTTCCCTAACTTAGAATTGTTTTGTTGTTTATTCATCTTCTTGCTACTTAACTTTTTATTTAGAATTTCCATTTTGAATGATCATATTGTTTTTGTTGATTTTTCTGTTCCTATTATTTTTTTAGTTTAATTGTTCTTTCTGGCACAGAGAATTTGTCCTATACATATTGTTTTCTTGTTATATGTTTTTTTTTTGTTATCTAATTTTAAGTTACTCTTTGATTTTCTTTTTCATCTTTTTTTTGTCTTCCTTTGTATGTATTTATTTCTTCTAAGTTATTGTTTTGTTTACTATACAGTTTCTCTTACCTTAACTTCTACATACTCAAACTTAGTTTGATCATATATATGAAAGCCTGACGTTCCTTTTAATATGTCCCATTTTCGAGATTCATTCAACCCTGCATGATCGTTCGTTACACAGCCAGAAACGCCAATCTGGTGCATGATTTTTTATTCTATTGAACTAGAGCCTTTTTAAATTTCTCTGTTGTACAAAGGTTCAGTTTCTTGTCTAGTATACAGTGTTTTGAATTATCATTTAAGCTGAGGCCATTTTCCAGTATGTTGATTGATGTGATCTTATCTGGACTTTTTTAAAAAGTTTGTACCTTATTAAGTGCATATATATATCAGCTTGGAAACTTTAGATTTGTAAAAGTATTAACTAAGAACAAGAGAGTAATAACAAACTGAAGAAAAAAATTAAACCTCATACATAAACAAAAGAAATGAGCGAAATAAATAAAACTAAATAAAAGTATAACCTAAATCAAACTACTACTTTTATTACCAATGTACAATTCATCTTTCCAATCCCAATAAAAGTTCAAATATTGAGGTCTGGTCTCTTTGATTTCGCATCTTTTAATGTAATCAGTCATTGAATTTTTAACTTTCTTATTGAAGCGTTTTCTTAACTTTGTTAGTTTACAAGTATACCCAGGACCATCTTGGCAATGTTTTAATGGATAAACTTCATCATTTATAATTATTCTAACATACCTTTTTATCTTTAATTCTTCAACAAGTGAATCCTGGTCTGATTGATCGGTTGAATGTTTTGAAGGGTATGTATCCGATAATAGCTCAACTATTATTCTAGCTCCCATTGGAATCAGTTCACTTGTTTTAAAAAAACGATGGAAATCAATTTGATCTATTGACAGAGTGCCATCTTCAATTTGATAGTCCAAGATACCAATCGCATTCAAATAGTATAATAAATCAGTATCATGAGAGAAACTAACATAAAGATCTTGGTCATCCTTGGCTTGTTCTTGCTCAAATAAAGCTAAAGTAGCATTAACGTATAAACTACCCAATGTGAAACTGAATGGATGATCAGCTTTTGTATACCATAAACCAACATCTCTTAGATATTCAAATCCAACCAAGGTATCATCAGATAATGCATTACAAACATCTGAGTAGCCCCAGGTGTTTAGCTCAAATCCACAAAATGAACATAAACTATAGATGTCTTCAGATGTTATATCAAAACCAGGTGACAATTCATTCAATCTTTTAGCTTCATGGTAAAAGAAGTATGGAGAAAACTGAGCATCAGGAGGATAGTTTGATTGCTTATTATAAGGCTTACATGATTTACCTGCAGTTAATGTGTTTGCACCTGAATGCTTATCTTCTGGAATCACAACAATTGAAGCATTATTTGGAATCCAGGACTCATAGTCCAGGTCATCTGGGATGGTGAATGAGGAAATATCCTTCTGATGATGTTTGAAAAAGGGTGGGTAAATATTGTGAGTATCAAAAAACCCATTTGAGAAAGCGATAGCACTTTCAAAAACTCTTTTTGAATCTGAAGTGAAGACAGGAAATCCATTTTGATCAAGTTTAACCAAATCTGAGTATCTTTTGCTAACCCATTCACCTAACTTATAAGTTTCTAAATAGCCATTAAATGGTCCTGTAAATGTTAAGTTTTCATATAATTGATCATTATCACCTGCTAAGTAATCCCAATGTTTCACAAAATTCAAAGGTCCAGTAATTTCATCATTTTCAACAACTTTTGCTGATTTTAACTTTGTATATGTGGAATTCATCATTTCACCTAATGACTTGGTAGGATATCTTTCACCATGTCTTGCTAATATAAACACTTTTTCTGTCTTTAAATGTTGACCTGTCTTATGGGAAAATGGCGGTGAATTAGGAATACCAAACCCTGAGGAAGGAATGTAAGGACCTTGCCCCCCTAAATGCTTCAATACGTTTTTTTGGTCAAATGAATGTTGAACTGGATGGTTGAAGTCTGATTTGTCGAACGATGACTGGTAAATATCGATTGATTCATCTATTAGTACTTGCTCTGGTAGCAGTTGAGATTTAAGTGGAAATGCAGAAGGTAACAGAGGGAAGGCTGCAACTAGAGCTGCTAATGGCGTGCTAAATATTGTCATTTTCCTGTTCAGAGTCGTTATATGAAAAGAAGTCTAACCAATACCAACAACTGAATGTGATCTGTCTTCTGTCTTCCAATAATTATCTTTGCTAATGTCAATTAATTATTGGACACCGTCCTGGTCTCTTGAAGTACAATTGTTGCAACATTATTAATAACAAGAGGCAGTACACGTGGAGTGCCTGTGCGGCTGAGTTAATCGACGCGTCTTCATAAGGGTAATCGGCGCGTCGATGAATATTATCGACGGCGGCTCACATCAGAAAAAATATAAATTTTTATTTTTTTAATTTTGCACAGTTCAATTAAGTGGATCTCTCAAGACTAATCAGGTAAAATCTGCCAACCTACAAATTAACTCACTTTGCTTAATGGGAAATATGACACAGCAAATAGAATCATTAGATATACTAGACAAACTATCCGAAGACCCAACTTTGATCTTTTCTTCTCTACCCAATACCTCGACCGCCAATGAAGATGGTAAATTACAACAACAATTATTAAATTCAGTCAAATCAATACTGGATCCAATAGCTTCATCGAACTCAGTTCTAGATGAAATTTATGTCGATGGTCTCATGCCTAGTCAGGTTTGGGGTCAAGTTAGATTGATTGTTGATGGCTGTGTTGAGAACGTCTTATTTGATAAGATTGGTTCGTTGAGAGAAAAATATGGTGATGCCCTCACTGGCCCAGGCTCAATAAATGAGGATGAGGATGATGAGCAAGAAGAAGAAGAAGAAGAAGAAGATGATGATGATGATGATGGACACCAGCAAAGTGAAGAAGAATTGGACGTGGACGTGGAGAAAGAAGAACTAGTAGAAACTCCAGAAGAATTTTCAGATGCTGAATACTATAATGCTGTCGAAGACCAAGATCAAGAAGAAGAAGAAAACGATGATGCATTTATAACAGCTGTGCAGGATGACAGCCAACAAGAAATTGATAATAGTGATATTGATTATATTCCTCAAAAAGATAAATTTGGACTAAATGATCAATTTTTCTCGATCGACGAATATAACAAACAAGTGCTAGCTATGGAAGAAGCTGAAACTGGTCTTGATGGTGATGATGATGAGGAAGTCGATCTATTTGCTGATATGGATGATGAAGATGATGATGAAATGTATACTTATGGTGATTTCTTTAAGAAACAAGTTGATCAAACACAGTCTAGAAAACAACAACATGAAAAGTCTAAAAAGAAGAGTGTTAAATTTGCTAAACCAGATGCAGAATTTCAAGAAGAAGATTATGATGATGCATTCAAAGACGTTATGGCCGATTTAATGGGTGATGAGGAAAATGAAACTAAAGGTGACAATAAGAATTTATCAACCTTTGAAAAACAACAAAAGCAGCTACAAGAAGAAATTAATGCATTGGAAGCTGAATCTATAGCTGAAAAGAAATGGACCATGAAAGGTGAAGCTTCAGTTAAGTCAAGAGATACAGACACTTTATTGGATGAAGAGTTAGAGTTTGATCGTACGGCTAAGCCTGTTCCTGTAATTACACAAGAAGTCACTGAATCAATAGAGGAAATTATCAAAAGACGTATCAAAGATCAGAAATTTGATGAATTACCAAGAAGAATTATCTCGGAACTGAATGAGTTTAAACCAAGTCAAAGAGTTGAAGTTTCTGAGAATAAATCAACTAAATCATTAGCCGAATTATATGAAGATGATTATTTACAAAAAGAAACGGATGCTGTTTCGGAAGAATTAGCTAGTGCTCATAATGAAATTTCAGAATTATTTGGTAAATTGATCGGTAAATTGGATTCATTAACTTCTTCTCATTTCATTCCAAAGCCTAAACAACAATTAGTTGATATTAAAGTTCAAACTTCAACTATCCAATTAGAAGACCAACAGCCGCTGACTATGTCCACTTCAGATACTTTGGCTCCTCAAGAGGTTTATTCGAGTAAGCAAAAATTAGGTAAGAATGAGATTAATTTGAAGAATGGTGTTGTTATGAATAAGGAGGAATTAGACAGATCTGAGAAACAAAGAATAAGAAGAGCTAGAAAGAGAAAGATTCATAATAAGATGAAAGAAAATGCCGAGAAGAAACAGAAAGTTATTGTTAAACAGTACTAGACACTCTCCTTTGTAATTGGGAATTGTAGATATTCCTCTGTTTTTTTTTTTCTTCGAATTAATAGAGCTTTTTTATTTATCGGACCTTTAGTAACAGCAGTATGATAGTATAGATCAATTCCAGGACAAATAACAAATGAGTTCAATGGATATGTTTTTCATTTCGTCAACCATGGATATTAAAATGGAGATAGCTAGGTACTACATGGCTGGAGAGCGGATGAATTATAAGCTTCGGGGTTCGGTGCAATTACAGAACAGCCTCGAATGTAGGGGATCAAATGGGGGCTTTGAGAGTGCCTACAAAATTATTCCTAAAAATTATCCCATTTTGGAGCCCTATAAATACGTCAACTTTCCGGAATTTATGAAACAATATATTTTGAAAATTCGTGCTATAGCATTCTTAAAGAGTAACTGTTCCAACATACTTATCTAACAGAAATGCCTGCAACTTCAATTCCATATCACACAATTACTTCCAGACTTTCGCAAGTCTCAGCGGATGTTGCTAGTATCACTTCAATGATAGAAAAGGCCCAAGATCAAAACGAGGTTTTGAAAATGCATAGAATATTCATGTTAAAGGTAGCTTCATTTTCTTATTACTCTTTGTTGGAAGTTTTAGCCATCGCTGCAGAATCTCATGTTGTTGCTTCCGCTGCTTCGCAAACATCTTCTGCTTCCGCTAGAATGGATGAAGAGTATAGAGATTTAGCACTCTTCGGAGGCAACAAACCTTCAATTGTTGGTAATGCTATTTTCTTGATTACTTTTGTTTTTTTCTTGCTATTTCATGTTTTGTGTGACTTGAATTGTAAGCAGTGGTGGTTTACATTTACTTGGACTGTGGGCTTACTACTAGAAACTATTGGATATTCTGGAAGAATTATTTCTCATTATCAAATTTTCAATTTTAATCCTTATGTTTCGCAAATGGTTTGTTTGACTTTGGCGCCTTGTTACTTACTTGCTGGTATTTATCACTTACTAGCCCAGCTAACTGTTATAATGGGTGAGAAGTTTTCCAAATTGAAACCAATGCAATATTCAGTGATTTTTATTGCAACAGATACTATTGCTCTTATTATTCAAGGTATTGGTGGTGGTTTTGCATTTGGAGCATTAGACGATTCGGAACTTCCAACACTTGGAACACACACCTCTCGTGGAGGTCTAGCTTTTCAAGTGCTTGGAATGACTTGGTTTCAATATTTCTGGTATGATTTTTTGTATGCTTGTTATAGTGAGCAGAGGATCAACCGTGGAGAGGGTTTCAATCACAATTATGATTTTTTCAGAAATGGTAAGTACTATAAACATTTACTTTATGTTATTTCACTTTCTTTCCATTCTTTTGATTTATATCAGAACAATTTATAGAATGGTTGAAATGACTGAAGGATACAACGGCAAGTTAGCTAGTGTGGAAGCTTATTTTATGATATTGGATGGTAAGATAATCGCACTTGCTTGCTTGGTTTTATCTGTGTTCTATCCAGGTTTTGTTTTTGGAAGAACAACTTCTATTCCCCTGTCAAATAAAACTTCTTCCTTCAAACAAGACAATGAGAAGAAATCACTAAACGAGCTTCCAATGACTGATATCAATGTTAGTAGTGAAAATCAAGAAAAAGTTAATAGTACCACTATTGATACTGAGAGTGCTTACGAATCTAGATGTAGAGAATATCTTCTGTGAGTTCGCTTTTTTGCGCATATTTTGTGTTCTTTTGAAGTAACCATCGTTGCAGATCCTTCTACAAAACGAATCATATACATATATGTATTTTCGGACTTTCTTTAGATTATATATTTAGTTGCTGCCGTCAAAGGTTGGAGTCGGATAGTATTTTGTATTTTATTATATAATGATTAAGCAAATTATATATGCTAACGGTAAATTTATAATAGTGTAAACATAATGTAAGGTATAAATAACAAAACCGGGCAAAAGAACATTGGAGAAAGAGGTGATAATATGAATCTACCGGGGATAATAATAACGACAGTAAGTAGCTTATTCTAAACCAAGTTAGCAATAGTGGCACAAGAACCAATAATAGCACCCGAGATCATAATTAAATAGTAAAACCAGGTATTCTTTGGATGACACAATCTAACATAGAACCCACAAGGTAAAATAACACAAATAATTGTACACAAACTGGCACCAGAAATACCAATAATTCTGTCAAACTCAGGGTATAATATAGCAACGATCAAGAAACAGAAGTTAACAAACACCTTAATGGCACTACTACCTATTTTTTGTTTCCATGTTGGAGATAAAATGCCCTTTTCATGTAATTGCTGAGGAGTTATATCGAACATAAATTCAATGATATTAATAATAGGCAATGCGTTTAACGGAGTCTTGGAAATCGGAACCATACTAATTAATATACTAACTAATGGATAAATAAAAGATGGATAACCTTTAGTAATCACGATTGACTTGGTGATTTCATTCAAAATATGCGTACCAAACATTGCAAAACCAGTCAGAGCCATTGTTGAATCTGCGAAAAAGCCAACAACATATGTGATTTTTAAGCATTTTTTAAATTCATTTGGATTTGCCATGTCGGCTTTCAAAGCCGGGAATAAAGAATGTGAGCCAAAGGGCCCTAAAATGATACCATAAGCAATTAACAAGTCTTTGATCGAGTCAGGATATAAGTTTGTTGGCATTGGATCAATTAACGAACCTGGAGATGCTGGTTTAGATAAACCTAATGTAACAACAATGAGAACTAATGAAATAGTGGCACTGATACCAAACAAGGAAATTCCTGATAAGACACGGAGCTGCATGAATGAGAAAGGTGTTAGGAAAACAAATCCAATAATTTTCCAATGAAAAGTTGAAATTTCAGGAAAAAAAGCATTGAACGAATCCGAAAATAAAACAATTAATGAAACACCACAACCTAATAATTCAACTGAAAATAATAATGAAATGAAAAGACGTGCTTTTGAACCATATGCCTTATAACCTAAATCTGCATAAGTTAATAACGTTGCATCGGTCTCCATACAAGCAGCCAAAAGAGAAGCTGTCCAATAAGTTATACTAGCCGAATAAACTAATAGGGCCATACCCCAATACCACCCAGCATAGGTCATAGCTTTGGATAAGGCCAACAACCCAACACCGATAAGAACATTAATCGAGTTAAAAATTGTCTGAGGCACAGTTGATCTAGGAGTAAGCATAGTTAAAGTTTTTCCAGAATTTGTTTCAACTTGCCTGACAAATAAAGATTCGGCATCATTTGAAAGAACACGAGCTAGTGCACTACCACCAACAAATGAAGTGGATCGAGCATGTGATATAAACGAAGGAGCTCTTGAAATATCGGGATAATTGTTGTTACCACTGATTGAGCCATAGTGATTGTTAAAAGAGTGATCTATGAACGAAGCATCATCCACGGCAGCTTCATCAAAAGTTGAACCTGAATCAAAAGGTTTACGGAAATCGTGAAACACAGTCGATATCTTACGGCCTAACTGAGATGGAGCAAGAGTATCAGGATCAATCAATTCTTCGTCATCTTGAAAATACGATCTAGAAGCTTTTAATCTTGGTTCTAAGGATCTAAACGATTGAGCTCTTTGCACTGATGACGCAAACGCTGTTAACGAGTTTGGAATACCATTAGAGTACCCAAATGGAGAGTTCAGCAAGAAAGTAGAGTGCTGTTGTCTTATATTCCTATTGTTCGTAGTGGAAGGAATTGGAATGGAACTTTGCGTGTGTTGTTGAGCTGCTGATGCAATGTTTATCGATTGGGCATGAGATGAGCTGCCTGGAAAAGCAGATTGACCACCTGGAGTGGAAACAACAGAGGCGTATCTGGACCTAGAGTCTATGGAAGAGCAGCCTTCTGGATTCATGTGTCCGCAATTGAATGAGTATCAAAGAAAAAGAAGAGGTGTTTCAAGAGAACTGGTAAAAGGTGTAGCCTGTTGATCATTGATTAATGGACGTGTTTACAAATTGTTGATAAGTTCAGACCGTGCGGCTCGGTAAGCCGCCTTCGAGCTTATCGCTGGCGGGTATTTATGGTTGGACAATGCAATGCAGGTGCATGAAAATTGCTTGGGAGTCAAGTTGAGATTGATTATCATAAGAAAGATTAACTTAGGCAGTTTAAAAGTAATAGCCCTGACTGAAGACACAGCAACAGTAGATTGTGCTGAAAAGGGGTAAAGGTCCTCTAACAGTACACCCATGCACCAAGACTGGAGAATTCCGAACATACAATTCCTATAGCGAGCTTCGAAAGTGATGGATCCCGGAAAGTGGTGGCAGCAGACCGTTCTTTTCATCTCAATGACTTTGTTTCTCTTCTCAACGGATCAATTCTCTATACACCAATTCTGCTTATCAAAATGTCCTTAGAAAAGAGTTTAATATTCAGAGATCTGGTTGATAAAATCATCGAAAATGTTGGAAAGTTGGATGATATTGCACATTTCCAAATTTATTGGCAATATTTAGAATACAGTTTAAAGCAATTGGGTTTGAATGTCATGTCTAGATATCTGCTAAACACAGTTGGGCCAATTTCTACTACATCTAGTGAAGAAAAAATTGTTGAGTGCGTTTTATTAGCAACACTTTCTGCAAAATACTCTCGAATCCATGAAGCCAATAGAAAAGATACTCCTGAGTATGCCTCCATCAGAACTCTTCTGGATTTAAGAGAACAGTCCAAACTGGCATTAAACAAAATTTCTTTTACATTGAGAGAGAAATTAGACTCTATTGTTTTAATTTCAAGATCACCTGAACATAAAAAAATTTTTGCTAATTCTTTTGAAAAGATTTACAAAAAGGCAGTTGATTATTCACTTGATCAAGTAATTACTTACGATATCATTTTGAAAGCTGCTTATAATAATTTATTAAATGATTCTTTTTATGAAGAAGATGTGCTCAAGTTTGAACATGAACATGGTACTTCTATTAAATACGTTAAAAATGGGGTGGAAAAAACAGAAGTTCAAACTTATCAAGCTTTTATTGATGTCTATAATATGGTTGAAATTATTAGGACCAGATAATTGGTTACTCTCTTTTGTATAAACATTTATTGCCAATGTGCCAACCCACTAGCTTTGTAATGAATTTCTTCCAATTATACACATAAAAGACGACAGAAGTATTAAATTGAACTTAGACTATAACATTAGGTATCTCGCAGTAATACCAACTTATACATTATGAGGGGGCCTGTCTTTCCCGTCCCACGCCGGGTTCTAGGCGGTTAACAATTGACACGGAATACGAATTTCGGAAATCAAATAACGGGAACATTTTCTGAAGCTAGGTTCCAAAATCGTAGAACCCAAGTTGACACTACAATCACATGGAATAGGAAATCGTGCACTTTGCAAAAGAATTACTTTTATTCTCCTAAAATGGGTTAAGACGTTCAGGCGCTGGACTGTCACCATTATTTCATTCCATCTAATTGATTGACTTTCAATAAATTTTTGAGGTAATCAGAAGTACTTCTAAATTACTTATCAATATCTTTGTGGAATTTAGGCAGCAGATTAAGAGCAAATAGTTAACTGCAATGCTTGAAGTCAAAAAAATCAGAAGAGTAAAAAACAGAATAGCTTGATGGTTTGTTATTCGGACCATGTTGTAATATACTTCCAAACAATATTAACCTTACCATAAAATGTTAATACCTGTAAACCGAATATCATTCGGAACTTTGGTACCGTCGCGTGATGAGTATAAGGCGGTGTTTGCAGCCTTCTATTAACGCTGACCCTTTAGTATATGTTTCTCAGTTCCAGCGTCAATTACGATCGACATTCATCTCTACATCTCCACCTGCTCACACAAGACCATATTACAGAGAGTACTACATTATAGACAACAAGTGAGACATCTACAATCAATGTCTAATTCAGCCGAATCCACAACCTACAATTATAACGGCTTACAAGAGTTTCCGATACCGGATCACAGTTCTACGACGAAGCTGGGATCAGGTGCTGCCAACAATAAACTTGAACTTGCAAGCAGTCCATTTGACAACATCTTCTTCCAAAAAGTCACTTACATCACATCACATTGCGCAAAATTAAATGATTTAGCTTATTTTAACGAATATTGGAAAGATTTACAGTACTATCTATGTTTATTTGGCGATGATGCCTTCATTCAAGCTTATTACTATGCAATACCAACAAGACAATTGAATGTGGAGACATTGAAGTTGGTCAATACTGTTTTGACTAGGACTATCAATTCCAAATACATTTGGTTTCTTGAAAAACACCAAGGTAAAATATATGGCCCAATTCTTATATTGCGTGATTTAAAAGAAAGATCCAAAGAAGAATCAAATAAGTTTAAGCTCGGATTAAATGGTTTATTAGGTACCATTAGATTATTATCCTCAAAACCTGAAGACAAAGCTAGATTTGTGGAGCAGTTTGAAGAAGCTTATCAAAGAGCCGTTAGATATCATATTGATGATGTTATTACTTATGATACCATTCTAATTAGAGCTTATGATAACCTAGCCAAGGATCCAAATTACACTGAACAAATACAGGAATATGAAAATTCACATTTAGCTAATATTTTGTTTGATGAAGGTGTCGGAGTTACTGCTGCTTGGGGTTTCACTAGCGTTGCCAGTCTAGTTGAAATTATTAGAGAAGATTTTAAAGCAAATAAAACCAAGAAAGTGTTTTCTCCTGTAACTAGTACACAACCCATCATTGGTAGTACTGTTACGTCTAATAATTTGAGGAACAGTAGATCAAATGCTACCTTACATAGTCATAAAGAGCAGAGCAAAGAAAGTGATTCAGAATTAAGCGCTAGTGAACTCCAAACTGCTAGTGAGCCTGAGGAAGGATAGCTGTGCTATTTATGAAATTTCTAATTTTCAAGACCGAATTCTATCCGGATGAAATGGTAAGTTAGAGATGTTCTTCTGGATTCTTTAATATATTTTGTTAAGTCTAGGTTTTGTTTTAGTGCTTATTATAGTTTTACGTTTGCGTTAGGGTTGATACTTTTTTATTTACAATCTTTGTTCGCTAGTTTCTCTTTTGTTTTGACTTGATACATTTATTTTATATTTGATGTAATACTGTAACTGGATTTTTTGTTTAGCGCGTCGTCGGAAGATGTTCTGCTGGAAGCATTTAAAATCATATTATGTGCATTCTGGTGAGAGTAGTATATATCTGAATTAAAGGTTCATGGTATTATGTATACCATTTCCTTAAAGTACCTTAATCAATCCCTGTTTTTGGAATATACTGAAACCTTAATTATCCGGTAACTGAGCCCACGGAAATTCTTGAGAAGCTCCTCAGTATGTACTTTAGCGTATCTGGTTTGTGGAATATACCATGGAACAATCAGCCTTTCAGCGCCTTATCGTTCTCTTTCGTTTCCTTCCCCAGATGTCTCCTTTGGATGTCTGTTCATTATTGGACAACCTCCAGCGCATCCATCATGTCAATCGACCCTTGTTCCACCCTCTCTGGTTGCTCGTCTCCGAGTTTCAAAGCCTAGACCTACTCAAATATGTTCGTTGGTCTCATCTCACAAGATAATTCTATTGGTTCGGAACGAAGATCAGTTGGTATTTTACAAGATCTAACATTATATCCATTTAGCAAAAGGGTTGAATACATCAAGACTAATTGTTTTAAACTCACAGACATAACAAAGTTTGCAGATTATTGGCAAGATTTGAAATTTTACCTACAATTATTTGGTTATACCGAATCTGTTCAACTTGTTGAGGACAACAATCTATCGAAATTAAGATCTCACGAAGAAGAGAAATTGATTAATTTGCTGTTGATAGGTACTACAAGTTCCAAGTTTGGTAGTATTATTCATTCCCATAATAATGACGTTTCAAAAGCTGTTGGTACGTTATTAGACTTAAAGTTGAAGTCAAGTGATGCTTTAAAGAATATAGTTTTTGAACTCTCCGGAACAATGGGTAGAATAAGATTACTTTCTGCGAGTCATGAAGATAAGCGTGCTTATGTAAGACAATTTGAACATATTCATAAACAAATTTTACGTTATAATCTAGTTAATGAACTTAGTTATGATAAAGTTTTAGAATTTGCTTATGCTAATTTGGCCAATGATCCTTTGTTTAAAGTTCAAATTGTAAGCTTTGAAAAGAGATTTAAAACTGGAGATGTGGAAGATGCCCTACCCGGTCATCGAAGATTTGTTGATGTTGCTAGTGTAGTGGGCATTGTTAAGGATAATTGTCATTCATTATCCATCAATGGCATGTCTGATCTATCTTTGCACGGTGAAGATGAGTACGGGGCACCTGGCGAAGCTGAATTTTTCTAAACTACTGTTTGACTTTTTATCTTTTGTTTATTATCCCTCCTAATGAAGTTTGTTTAGAAATATTTACTTAATCTTTGATTTATGAATTTACTTCAAATGGATATTTCAATTAAGCTTATATTTAGAATCGAAGTACTTACTGATCACACTTGAATGTTCACGTGCAGAAATCAATTACTGAGTTTAAAATATGAAACGTAGTGATAATTTGAGTCTTCTATGCTTGTTGACAATTTCTAATGACCCACTGCTTTGGGTTATCTGCAACTGTTTACCTGACCCATTAGTTAAACTCCTGGGTGAATTAACACTTATATGTTAGATTCTCTGTTAATAATGTGTCATTCCAAACATTACTATTTATAAATGGTGGTGTTAATTCCGGTATTTTCTCCGTGCAATCACCTGAGAAAAGCCGAGATTTTTGGAGATCGGTAAAAACTTCCAGTTTCCAAAACATTTTTTGTTTAATCGACTAGTAATATTCTACGACTTAATTTTGTAATTTTAGTTTGAAGTTACAGAGATTTGGTTTAAGTCCTGTTATTCAATCTTTGTTCATTTAAATAAATACCCATTTCATTGAGTTAAGAGTATACACTTAAAAAAAATTCCTGTTCGACGACGGATAATATAAAAATGGAAAGATGTTTGTCTAATATTTAATTTTGTTTACAAAGTTGCAAGACGAGCTTTTAATTCCTTTGTAGCTTTCTTGTAGTCGTCTTCCGTTAATTTGTCAGTTCCATAAATGAAAAATGGATCCAGAGCATTCAATTTGACGTAACTGAATGTTGCCTTTTGAAGAGAAGAAAGACTTTCCAATAAACTATTAGATCCATCTTCAGTCGTATAACTTTTCAATGAACTACCTGCTAATCCAATAATCAATGCTTTCTTACCTTCTAATTTAAATGGGCCATTGCCATAGCTAAATGCAAATCCACTAGTAAAAACTCTATCTATCCAACCTTTTACAATAGCTGGAACATTGAACCACCACACTGGAAATAAAAAGATGATTGAATCAGCCCATATCAACTTTTCTTGTTCTTGGATAACGTCCGTTGTTAGTTTATTTGCATCGTTGTTTTTTGTTTGTTGAGGAATAATAAATAATCTCTCTCTAGAAGGATCAAATAATGGGAAGTCATCTGCATCTACTTGTGATTTCCATTTCAAGTTGTACAAATCAGTTGTTTTTACTTCGTGGCCTAATCCTTCTAGTTCAGTTGTTGAGAACTTAGCTATGCTGGCTGTTAATGATTTTGGTTCAGGATTGGCAAAGACTAATAGCACTTTCATTTTCAGAGTTTGAGTATTAAGTATTGAGTATTGAGTTGCTCTCCCATAGAAGCGGCAACTAGAAGTTCTGTTCAAGTTCAGCTAATTTTGGCGGAATTAGAGGAAGCCTCGATAAGAACTGTGGAGACTGCTTTGAGACAGTAAAATTCCCGACGCGGACAAAATCAACTGTCGCTAAGTATTTCTCTACCTTTGGGATTTGGATGTCTTCGGCTACATGAAGAAAAATATATGAATCGAGTGAATTTCGGCCCCTTCTAAGGTCAAACAGTCAAAATTAGGGGATTATTTGTTATCTACGTTAGAGGAAAGCCTAATTATGTTCTTTTTTTTGAGAAATAAAACCCAAAATCAATTGTGCACAGAGTAAGATAATGTAGACCTTTTGAATAGAGGAAGTTCTGTTTAGGTTATATCTCAAACGTCATCGATTTGGAAATTTGTCGTTATAGTTAGGTCACCATCTTTTACATCTTTTACCGCAGTCCCTGAAACCATAATATGTAACTTCTTTAACCGAAGGCACATAAGTATACGTTCTACCAAGTAATCGATAATTCTATCGACAGAAAATCTCAGCCTCCTTGATGAAGCCACATATGTTATATATAGAGTCATATCATAAAGCTTTGCTGTTGCTTTTTTACATCGCACGGGCCTAACTTTAAAGGAATGGTGACTATATACAACAAAGCAGCAGGTAGGCAAAGCAGGCAGGTGTGGTTAGTGATGACAGGTAAAATCTCCTAGTACTGAATAAGTAAAATGACAGGCTTTGACATGACTATAATATATAGCTATATTATGATGTACACCTAAGGGAAAGGGAGCCAAGCTTTTCAGCTGGTGATTAAGGATTAAATCATGTAACTTTTGGAATCTATTTCAGATATAGTGCTATAAATAATTCAATCAAGTTGCAGATGAAAATGTACTGTCACTCACTCGCATTAAGTTAGTTCCCGTTTTACCACTTAATTTGCTATATTTAATATATTTAATTGAAATATGTATTCTACAGTTGACTACATGTACTAACAAAACTTGATCTATGATATACATACATAGAATAGCTTGCACATATGGCACTGATATAAATGTCCTACACATGCAAATTTGTATAAAAGTCACGGACCTATATGTCATAACAGCTTTACTACCTGCTATTCGGGGTGCTCTAGTTTCAAGCCTATTGAGCTGAAAATAAAATTTTGCTACAACGATATCTCTGCTAGCTATAATCAGGTAGTGGATACTTGTTTAAATTGGCTATATATAGAGCTTCCATCATGATTTGACATCTGTGCTAGTCAGTCTGGACTAAATCCGGCGTTCAGCCAACCCGCCTTAGCACTGCGCCGCACGCCCTGAGTCCTGTGCGGCTAGATTAATTACTATTAGGGATCGAAAGTTTTTCCACAAATTGAGAGGTATTTCCTCTTGCAGACCCTTCTCTACCACTTTCAGGCACTTTGCCTCTCGATCCGCCTAACTTTCTATTCCTTTTGGCATGGTACAATTCCCAATGTATTTTTTAGAATTACCATATCCCTGGAACCTGTTTTCCTGTTCCTCGAAAGTCCGATCGGCTCTCAATGGTGTTGCATTTACACTTATCAATATTTACTTGGACTCTTATTCAAATATGGTCATTTATGGAGTATTATAGAATCACACAATAATAAATACAACAATATGTATAATTGAATCTGAGCTTGCAAATGATTATCTATAGGCATTATAGTCCGGAAATATAGTTCATTTCTACCCGAAACATCAAATCCATGCAAAGGAAACAATGCTATATACGAACAGTACATAATACATTTCTCGAGGTATAAAATGTACTAATTGCTTAGTTATTCTCTCAAAGCTTTAACTGCTATTTTTGAACTCTGCTGTCACTGTAACAGTTATACGGAAGTCTATATAAAGACATATTTTTTCCAACTTCCTTCATCTCGATTATGTTTTCAAGTTCAGTTTTTGCCAGTTAAACATACTATCACTTCCTCCTTAATTATCAATATGAGAAGTCTTTCATTAACTAAAATTCTTCTTCCAATTTTCTGTTTACTTTCAACATCGAAAGCTTCAGATACTTGTTCTGCTGGTTCATCTCTTTCGTTGACTGAAAAATGCTCAGGTTCATTTGATACCAAATGTGCTAATGGTAATTATCCGTGTGCAGATATTACCTTTTCAGATGTTACTTATCAAAGTTCTGACTCTATTCAAGCAACTATTAACTTCTCTGCTGATAGTTGCCCTGATGTTGATTACTTAGGTGAATTGAAGATCATCGGTTTAAGTTCTCCGGATGAGAGTACAGTCGTTTTGTATTCTCTAAACAGCAAGGTTTATGATATTAGTGGAGATGAAACTTGTAATTGGTCTAAGCAAGTTACCTTTTCCACGACAGATTCATGTATCTCTCAATTCCAAATTCAATATGATTGGTTCAGCGCAGGTGCCGAAACTGATTCATCATGGACTTACGCTTCCAGTTATGATTATTTAATTGATTGCGTTGGAAATGATGATAAACAAGCTGATGCACCATTATACTGCTTTAGTGGTTGCGGTGGTTCTTCTTCTACTGAATCAGTTACATCTTCCTCAGTTGAAGAAACCTCAGTTACATCCACTTCTCCAGTAAAGAGTACTTCAACAACATCTCCTGCGGAAACCAGTTCAGAAAAGACTACTTCATCATCTCCATCTGAGACTGCTTCAAGCTCTCCTGAAGCTACTGCATCGTCATCATCTACTGAAACTACTTTCATCTCCGAGTCCATTCCAGAATTCCCAATTACAGTTCCTTCTGCTTCTTCTGAAACGGTCAAACAATCTCCAAGCTCATCATCGGGTGTTGAATCATCATCTTCTCCAATTGAATTGTCATCATCAAGTCTGGAAAATACTTCCATCACTTCTTCATCAGTCATTTATTCAGGCGGATCATCTTCAACAGCTTCTGCTACAACTACTACTAGCGGAAGTGTATATTCACAAGTTTCGTCTGCTTCTGAATCTTCTCCAGTCTTTTCTGGAAGCTTCGTTGAATCCACAAGCGGGACTCCTGCCATTGTTACCGGATATACAACTGTCTCAACCGCTGTTACTATTACTACTACACTTCCTTGTTCCACAGCTGTTACTACCAACTCTGCTGGTGAAACAACTACTTTGACTTCTTACACAGAGTCTACAATTGTTTCGACTGTCATCTCATCTCTTCCAGTTGCTTCCGGCGGCTCAATTGTTACTGAATTGGTCACTGTTTCTTCCGCAACAACCATTGTTACGACTATACCATGTTCGACTGCAGTTACTACTGGATCTAATGGTGAAACTACTACGTTAACTTCATATACCGAATCAACAGTTGTTTCCACTTTTGTTACATCTTCTCCTGTTGCTCTTGGTGAGACCATCCCTGTCTCTGGCTCTGTTGAAGCAACTAGTAAAACCGTTAGTGGTGGTGTTGTCGTTACTGGCTACACTACAGTCTCAACGGCTGTTACTATTACTACTACACTTCCTTGTTCCACAGCTGTTACTACTAACTCTGCTGGTGAAACAACTACTTTGACTTCTTACACAGAGTCTACAATTGTTTCGACTGTCATCTCATCTCTTCCAGTTGCTTCCGGCGGCTCAATTGTTACTGAATTGGTCACTGTTTCTTCCGCAACAACCATTGTTACGACTATACCATGTTCGACTGCAGTTACTACTGGATCTAATGGTGAAACTACTACGTTAACTTCATATACCGAATCAACAGTTGTTTCCACTTTTGTTACATCTTCTCCTGTTGCTCTTGGTGAGACCATCCCTGTCTCTGGCTCTGTTGAAGCAACTAGTAAAACCGTTAGTGGTGGTGTTGTCGTTACTGGCTACACTACAGTCTCAACGGCTGTTACTATTACTACTACACTTCCTTGTTCCACAGCTGTTACTACTAACTCTGCTGGTGAAACAACTACTTTGACTTCTTACACAGAGTCTATTATTGTTTCAACTGTTGTTTCTTCTCTTCCAGTTGCTTCTGGTACAATTGTCACTGCTCAGGTCGTTGTTTCTACTCCTACTACAATTGTTACAACTCTTCCATGTTCTACTGCAGTTACTACCGGCTCTAATGGTGAGACCACAACCTGGACATCTTACACAGAATCAAGTGTTACTTCTACTGTTGTCACTTCTTCTCCTGTCTCAGTGGGTGCGACTGTTGAAGCTAGCGTTTCCTCTGGCGCTGTTGAAACTGAAGCAGGCTCTACGGATGTTCAAGTATATATTACATCTGTTCCATGCTCCACGCAAGTTACCACCAACTCCAATGGTGACACTACCACTTTAACTCGATACACTCAATCAACCATCTATGCTCACAAGTCAAAGACTTATTCTTCATATTCCGGTAGTTATGTTTGTAATGGTTCTGAATGTGTCGCAACCCAAGGTTCTTCTTCTTCATCTGCTGCTGCTGCTGAAGCTTCAGTTTCTACTTATGAAGCTGGTGCTGCTTCTGTTAGTGTTGCTGTAGTTTTAGGTTTATGTGGTTGGTTAACACTATTCTTATGATTTGATTTCTTAATTTGATAATTTAGCTGATTTTAGCTAGCTTACAGAAGTTTCTTTGATTCCAATTGTTTTTGTTTCTGCTCGAAGTTATTTTTCTAATGCTTCGTTTTGTTTTGCTCAATTTTTATGACTTAAACATCAATATTTATTATTCTAGCTTGCATTTTACTTTCGTTTTCTTTTCATAAAATTTTAGTTCTTTTACATTCGATAATCAAGATTTAGTTGATGTCTTATAATTACTTTTTAATTTAAGCTCGTTTAAGTTTGGAAGAGTGCTTATTCTCTTGCCATAATTTTGGTTCTTTTAATAAATAATCAATCATTTTTAATTTTTTTCAATAAGGATCTCCTTTCCGTGGAAGATTCGTCTCACTGGTAATTTGTACGAAATGAGAGTAAGCTAGACTCTTTTGAGTGGTGATCATGAAGTATGTTACATACCGTATACCAAGTTTCTATATTTAGAAGCCTTCTTTAGAAGGTACGATATTTCCCTTTGGCTTTTCACCGATCAATATAATTTAGACTCTATTATATCCCTTTATAGCACCATACACATGTTAAGGATCAATATGGGCTACCATTTGGTTATCCTACAAAATGTAATTGGTTGTTCACCTTACTACACGGATCTATAGGTCGTTGATTGGCATTAAAAGTTGATGTTTACATGCAGTTGGTATAAATTGTTAAGTTATTATACTTGCCTAATTGATTATTCAAGTATGATCTGCTTTTTTATTTGGAACGTTTTAAGGATATTCATTGGAGAAACTAAATTATAATCACTCAATCAATTTATCTATACAAATATATAAGGGGTTTGCATATTCTACCCAATTTAAATTGTCGCTGGAGAAGACCTGATTTTTTGAAGGCATTAAAAGTCAATATATAGTATTATAATCAACAAACAACATACTTTAGTGGTACCGTCTAGTTTCCAATATATGGCAAATTGAGATATATTGTAGAGTTAAACCTATATACATGTATATTTACTTACAAATTACATTTTACCTTGACGTATAATGTAAAAATATAATTGAAAAGAAACAATTAGGTAGTCTTTTTCCGAAAATTTACTTAATATCGTGTAATAACAACTAAGGTAGAAAAGTAAAGTCACTCCATAGCTCACTCGACACTTCAAACCAAACAAATATAATACATCACTTTCCATTACTTAATGAATCTCAAAATACTTCTCATTTAATTAAGAGTCCTTTAAGTTACCGTACATATTGAAATTTCAAGGATCGAATACATGACCGATTTAACTGGATGATTCTATATATAGATAGAGCTTTTGTCAGTCGAATATAATTGTCGGGACTAGATCAGCTAGATCCTTGGATCCTTCTTTGTAATCTCATTGTCTGAGGGTTCGGTGCTCATAGTTATTTTGGCTTAATGGTATAAACACTTGAGCCGAAATTTATTGAGTATCCATGTATATTGTGGATTGGATCATATAGAGAAGTAACTGTACCGGTTGGTTGTCCGCCTCCATCCTGAGTCGACAGACGCGCCGCAAAATTCCCGACGCGAGGGATCCAAAACTCTAAATATACAGAACAACAAATTAATCTGTCCACTCGATGGATCCTTTCAACAGGAAGTGTACTATCTCTATGTTCTTCGCTCACATACATATCTAAAGATCATTCTTGGTTAGCTCAACTTGGTACACCTCGCAAGGGGGTGGTCACTTCTAATTGGTGAGACTCAAATGAATGTTCCCAGGAACGATCGTTATATTACTATTTTTGAAATATCGTACTTATAGAAATTCACAACTTCCATAAAGAATGTTGTATCGTATACATAAGCCAACATGCACTAGACTTTAAGGGGGAATTCACTTTTCAGGGATATACTTATCATCATAACATCATGCTATTTGCTAAATTTAAGTACACTTTGTCTCGTTATATAGATTGCTAGAGTAAGGCAGTTATAAAAGGAAACCCTTTTTCCTTAATTTGTCTCAGGCTTGGACTCAGCCTGGACAAGCCTTTTTTGCCTTTCTTTAGAATACTTAGCATTAACTTACTTCAATAATGTTGGGCTTTTCATTCGCTCAAAGCATTGTTATTGGACTTTGTCTTTTCACATTTGCTACACAAGCCACAAAGTCAGAACCAGATTGCACTACTTCAACAATTACATCATGTTCTGCTGAGACCGGACTTATTCCAACCAGTACTTGCTCCGGCTCATTTAAAACTAAATGCAAGTCTGGAAATTATCCCTGTGCTTCCTTCTCTTGGTCAGATGTTGAACATGTTGAATCCGGCGTGGTTGAGGTTACCTTATCGTTCTTCGCTTCAAGTTGTCTTGACATAGCTTATTTAAGCGAATTAAAGATTATTGGCATTGATTCTCCCGATTATGATCAAATTGTTTTATACTCAAGAAACTCCAAAGTTTCTGAAATTGATGAAACATGTAATTGGTCATATAAGTTAAAGTTGAATGTCAATGAAGAATCTTTATGTGCAGGTCAATTCCAAGTTCAATATGATTGGTTTGGTACTGGAGCCGACTCAAAACCATCTTCATGGAGTTATGCATCTAGTTATGACTATTTGGTTTCTTGCGTTGGTAATGATGATACTCAAGCTGATGCACCTTTGTTATGCTTCGATAAAGGTGAATCAGAATGCACTACATTTTCATATACCAGACATTCTACCTCATCTACACCCTGTACAACTCCTAAGAAGCCAACTACTTCTACTACACCATGTACAACTCCTAAGAAGCCAACTACTTCTACTACACCATGTACAACTCCTAAGAAGCCAACTACTTCTACTACACCATGTACAACTCCTAAGAAGCCAACTACTTCTACTACTCCATGTACAACTCCTAAGAAGCCAACTACTTCTACTACACCATGTACAACTCTTAAGAAGCCAACCACTTCTACTACACCACGTACAACTCCTGAGAAACCATCTACTACCAGTACTCCGTGCACCACTCCTGAAGTTCCATCACCAAGTGCCCCATCGACTCCAGTGACACCATCTACTTCTACAACTCCATGTACTACTCCATCCACTCCAGTGACTCCATCGACTTCTACAACTCCATGTACCACTCCATCGACTCCAGTTACTCCATCTACTTCCACAACTCCATGTACCACTCCATCGACTCCAGTTACTCCATCGACCTCCACAACTCCATGTACCACTCCATCGACTCCAGTGACTCCATCTACTTATAGTA
>JAKTPC010000062.1:0-92273 GCA_030557395.1 Ambrosiozyma platypodis | reverse complement strand
TGGGAGGATAGAAATTAAGAAAGGAAATATAATAATTCTATTTTCTTAAGAAGAGACTTCAAAATTGTGAGAAAACTAATGTAGTATATAAATCATAATTATATGCCTGACCCCTTCTGGATTGAGAATATTTGACGAACAAGTAATTGTGTTTTTCTGTTCTGCATGCGATGACAACTAAAATTTTTTAATTAACCAGCCTTGCTTATCATAATCCCGAGATAAGTCCATCTAATGACTTTTAGTTTGTATCCCAAAACATCAAAACATCATGTGAAAAACGCTGGAAACAAAACGCACAAGGAGAACGAAAGGGGCAACAAATACCTTTCAATCTTAAAGTAAAATCAAGGCTTAAGCTAGATCCACGAAATCTTTCATACCAAATCATGCATGCAAGGCTCGAGTCGGGGACTAAGGAATTGAAATACTTTCGCAGTTTTGATATACAAAGGCTGGTCCGGTTTTCAATTGAAATATGAATATTTATCAATAAGGGTGTATTTAGAAAAAGCTAAAGTACTGGTGAGCAGCCTAACATTTGTTTGAACTACAGATTAAAGTTGAATGATTAAGCAGGTTATATAGGTTGAGCATTTAATCTTATATGCTTAATTAAGTAGCCTAAGATTTAAAGCCAGCATCTTTAATGGTCGTAGATCTTATGGGAGATCCCTGATAAGAAACTTCTAACGTTCACCGGATATAACACGGAAAGTTTACATGATGTAAAATGAAGTACATATATCAATCAGACAATCTAATAGTCAAAAAGCAATTTTATTACACAATAATGAAATGAGACAAGCGAATTATGAAAACCAAAAGTAAAGAATTAAGAATAAACAACTACCTGATACACGAAAATACATTAAAATAAAGCGCCTGAAAAGAAGCTATTCTAAAATTGATATAAAAGATCATCAATTTGAAGATTTTCTTCTCTGCCTGCGAGCAATCTTTTTCTGTCTGTCAGCTTCAAGTAAAGCACGCTTGTGGATATCGCACTCTCTCAATTTCTTTTTAGGAACATTACACATTCTCAAAGATCTTGGGCCTTTCCAATGATTAACAAGTTGATATGGTCTCTTGAACACCCTTTTGCAACCCCACATCTGACCATTCCCATCTATACCTTCACAAATATGCCTAGTCTTATTAGAATGTTGTTCTCTCTGATGTCTTTTCAGATAATCAAGACTTTGAAACGAGCCATTGTACTTACAGCCTGCTACAGTACATTTAAGAGACAACCCCCTACTGTAGGGAGAGGAAATATATGGCTCAGATTGGCGAACTCTGCTGCTATTAGTCACCGGGCTTTTATCTGATCTTTCGCTATATGTAAGTGAGGAATCCCAAGAACGAGAACGAGTTGGTGAACGAGTTGGTTGACCAGTATTCGATAAGGAAGTAAAATGACTGGTAATACAAGCATCATTGGTGTTTCTAGGGAGAAGGCAATCAGTACTTAGTGATTTACTTTGGTTAGGGTTATTCAAATCTATATCATCGAGAGCCAGAGAGATAGAAGGTAAAGTCAGACTTGAAAATGGGGAACCAGCTTCTGAACCGGTACAAGAACCAGTAGAGGAACCAACAGAAGAACCAACAGAGGAACCAACAGAAGAACCAACAGAAGAACCAGCAGAGGAATAACAAAGTTCAGAACTAGGGGTGTTATTAAATGAGTTTAGAGCTGATAGATCAACACTATCAATCTTTATATCAATCATATTTCCACCATGCGTATAATTATTGTAACTGGAGGGGTCATTTGGAGTTGATGCTCTCATGTTGCTAATCGTGCGTGGCAGAAAGAAAGTTGTTGAACGGTCTGTGTGATCATCAAATGTGTCGTTATCATTCGAATTCAAATCACTGTTATCAGCAAGTCCTGAAAAACCGTCAAAGATTTGATCATCATAAACAGAATTGGAAGTTTCAGAAGTACATGATTTTGGTGTAGCTAAAGCAAAATTTATCGCATGGTTTTCAAAATCGGCAAGTTCAAGAGGTTTGGGGATCTTTGATCTTTGCTCATCAGATTTCTCTTGAACGTTTACCTGAACTCCTTGAAATGAATTGGATGGCATCATAGAGATACGCATGTAAAGTATGTATGGGCGATAGAGGAATTTTATAAGAACCTGACCTTTAGCGAAGGAGAAGCAATGGAGTACGGAGATTGGCTTTGCCAAACCCTAAGTGTGAGAGAAGAAGGAAATGGTGGAAATGGAATGGTTTAAATATGATTCCAGTGTAACAATCTTGTTGGGATGAGCAGCAATTGCTAATCAGTAGAAAACGCACTAAAAGAGCACATATCACCGATCATATATGCAAATGAATTCGACTTATAGTGAAGCCTGCCCGACCGATTTCTTGCAGGTTTCATTTTTAGGGCCCCTTGTGCTTCCCCATAATCCCCTTGTAGCACAAAATATATTGTGTACTTGGGATTGCTTTACTGCAGAAATTGGACAGTCACTGGAAACCATCTACATACATTTAGGGTAAAAAACCAAAATGGAAGGCGGGCTTCCAGAGCCAGATTCAAGGAATGTTACCGATTGGCCGAACCGTGCAGCAGATATTCCCGGATCCAAAATGCCGGTGGAACCATTTTCTTTCTCTGAATCCTTCTTTCAAAGGTGCCCGTGGTTGGCACGTCGATTCAACCGACCTGCCTACCTTATAGTTAGTACCGTGCACGTTACGATCTATTTCTATTATGTATGGGAGCATGATATATTCTTGAGGAACTTATGATTCAAGAATTGAAGCCTTGCCTGTTAATTTCATCGAATATATATATGGAACAAAGTGTAGATAAGTCGGAGAATTCCCCCTTTTTGGTATTCTTTAAGTTCTAAACGTGCTTAACAAAGTGTTCTTCATATGCAGAGAAAATGAACACTTCTTTTTCAGTTTACAGAGCAAATTGCAAATATTGTTGATGGTTCGATGAGTCCTCGAAAATAGTGGTGAGTGTAGAGATATAGCTATAATGCCTCACGGGTAATCTTCAATTTATCGTAGGCATATGTATATCCAGTTAAATCTTGGGACTAGACCAGATAGTGGATAGGTTTTTGTAAAGTAATATGGGATTTTTAATGTCCATAGAAGAAATTTTTTTTTAAAATTGCGTATCTGTAGCGCACTTAATTTAGTTTTAGATATGCTCTCATGCAGCAACTGCGACGGCAAAATTAGATACTGCGAAGATTTGGGGAAACTTGTAGTGAGAACGGTTGGATATCATATCAATTGAACCTGCGATGGATAAAATATGAGAGTAATTTGATTATATATCTATACTGTATGCGAATAGGAATCGTATGTCCCAAAAGGGATACAACGAGCTAGCTGCTAATACTGGACCGTGTCAATACCACAGTATCAGGCATTTGATCTAATCGACGATGATCCCCGTTTGAGCCGCACAGTGTACAGCAGTATTCACCGGCCTTCAGCACCCCCGGGGACATGCAGATATTTGCATGTCCCACATTGACCGGATTTGTATTTATTTGGAGAACATCAAAAAACATACATATACAGTCAGAAAATTAAATTTAAGAGTTAAACCCAACGAAGAGCTTGCAACCCATAATAAAATCCGAGGATGAAAGCTGAAAATATCAGAGTGGTCTTCATCCTTATTGGAGTGAAAAAAGAAAGGGTAAAAGCTAGGATAATTGAAAAAACTGTACTAATTCGAATTCCCTTTTTGAAGGTTGATAAAGCACCAATGAGTTTAAAATCAAAGTCAGCTAAAGCTTGGTCGATCTTTTTAAAATTACTGAAAGAATCGATAACTTCAGAGTGTATTGCCTTGAATCGTTTATCAAATTCATCCATTTCCGTTAATTTAATTTTCATTTGTTCTTGAATATCTTTTGAGAGAAACTTCAATTGCTTGTTTAAAAGTGAATTTTCTTTTTCTAAATTGGTTAACAATCTCTTATTTTCATTGATGGCCCCATCGCTTAGTTGTTGGTAAAGTTCGTTTAAAGACGAGTCAATTTTATTTTGTAAATTACTGTTATGAGAATTAAACTCTTGAACTGATTTATCTAATTGATCCTTGTAAACCGTATTCATATCACCTATATTATCTTTAACTCCAGATAAGTCATTGTTGAGTGATTTGGAAAGGTCCTTAATCTTACCTTCAAAAAATTCAAGTTGATCTTTCTCTGCCCTTTCTAATTCACTTTTAAAAGAGTTTACCAACCCCTTTAATTGACTATCCATTTCTTCGGCAAAATTCCTTCCATTGAATGAAGACATTAGATCCATTAATCCGTTGACATCATCCCACATATTTTCATACATCTTAACCAACCTTTTTTCTCTCAATGGTTCTGAGTACATATGGCAGAATGTTTCAACATTGTTCAAATAGCCAAAATAGGTTGTCCACCAAGTAGACGACTTTGACAAGACGGAAATGCAGCGTTTGATCTTCAATTGGTCGCCGAGATTTCGGCACTCCCAAAGTGGGGAAGAAGACTCAAGATCTAGATCATGCATCAAGCAGATGGTTAACTCAATTGCAACTTTTGATTTGTGTGATTCTCCAGCTGATAGAATTCCTTCCATACAGTAAGGTTCTAGCTGATCTAATGTTCTAAGGATACATTCAGAGTTTTGCGATGGGACCATACTCCTTGGTTGAAATTTCTCCAGTTGTTCTTTAATTACCGCTGGAGGGATGGAACTTAGTACCACAGACGGAAGAATGAAAATGAGAATGGTGTAGTTGTAAAATGCCGATAAGATTCCGTGGCTGAACGTTTTCATTGACGGTGTGCTATATTTAAAGATGATATTAATTAATAATAACCTAATCCGAACTTGGTTTTTGTCTTTCTATTAGATACTCAAAATTAAAAAATTGAGCAGTTTCTCCTTCTTTTACATTCTTAAAACTAGAATAAATGGCTGGCATTTTGGGACTTGAATCATCATATTCAAAGCAGTAAATTGACCTGTCACAGAATAATTGAGGAAAGGTTTAAGAGACGAAATTTTGAGGTGACAAGTAACATTGATTTATTCAAAGCCCGTTCTATCAGAGTTGTCTAATATAAATAGTATGTATACCATACACGGGACGCTATCGACGATCTCAGGTTATGTTTATAGCAACTCTGTAGGTGAATATCTTATATGATCGACATGCACATGTATGGCTGGTTTAAAGAAAATACCGAAAGTTGAACGATTGGAATTCTTTCAGCACTTGCCTTACAATTTAATAGGTAAAATTGGATCCGGAAAAGACCAGCCAAACTGGATGGCTGCATATAAAATAGGTGCAGGGAAGTGTAACAAAACTCTGATGGAATTAGAAGAGCCAAAAAAGTTCTTGGAAAAAAAAGTGGGCATTTGCCCTGATGTCTATAATCCCGAGATATCTCCGGACATCGAGAAAACGAGAGATCGACCCTCGCTGATTCCAGAAATTCTAAAATTATTTTCAGTGAGCAAATTATACTATTTGACCTGATAAACTTTTTAGCTTTGATCTCAATTGAAGGCGCAGCTAGACTAGGAAAATTCAAGTATATATACGATAAGTATTAAATACCTAAGAGTTATATCATCACATAAATGCAACCATTCGGAAGTAGGCAAGTTGAATTCATTTTGTAATATAAATTTATATAGGTTATAATTCTTAGATAAAAACGAAACTGTTATTTTGTTAAGAGTTCCTTCAGTGAAGCTACTGGATCCAGACTTATCAATTGATCTATTAATAAATAGCACTCGCCCTACTAAAATAAAAGTTAGGAGTATATGAGGAAACCATAGATTAACTAAATTCTGTAGATTAAATTTGTTTTTAAGAACGTATCTCATGCAGGTTATTTAAAGATCTTAATTAGGCAATACCAAATTAGTTAAACTGTGGTAGATAATTACATAATCGAACTCCGAAACGCTTCTATATAAGTAAGGGTGCTACATATACTTTACTTCCGCAACATAAGTAGAGATGCGACTAGTTGTATACTTCACTATAGCATCAAACTAACAGTATTATCACAAAAAACTCGTTGAAAATTATCAATGCTTATAATAGTCGCTCAACTGAGTTATTTACCACCCTTTGACATGTTCAATCCATAACCTCGAACTGAATTAATGCGGTATATACAACGAGCAGATGATTATGCTTACTTGACTGGCGTTGTCAGATCCAGTTACACAGAATACCAATTGCTTAACTAATTTAATACAAAGCAAGAGCGTATATCTTCTTTCACTAAAGATGCTGCCACATTGGAAAAATAAAATCAAATTGCTCATATCAACTCAAATTAATAATTGCTGAATCAAATATCTAATATAATGACTACGGAATAACTGAAGAATGCAAATATGAATTAAACTATACAAAGAGTTGGTAAACTACACAAAATAGCCAAAACGAGTAACAAAGATGAAGTAATCTGAAAACTGGAAACTGAAACATGGCAATTAATTTAAAACTAGCGATGTAGTAAAGAATTGAAATTTTAACTGAAGAGCGAATGTGGGTGTGTAACATGGGTGCTTGAAGTTGGTTCAATCTAAACACGAAATTAAAGTAATGTTATCCCCCTTTAGAAGGATTCTACCCAATTTTCTTTGTTTTGAAGAGTCATTGGAATCAATTTCAACTGCATCATCGATGACTATGTTCATAAATTCATCAAAACCTTTGATGACACCTGTTATTCTAGTGGAAACCTGCTCATATAACCATATGCTGACTTTTGATTGCTGTTGGAGGTATTTAAAAAGTTGATTCACTGGTGGAGTCATGAGCTTCTGTTGCTTTCTTCCTGACATTTTTTATAATAACGATAGATTGTTGCCGGTTTTACTGAAACTTTTGAACAAAGCAGACGTCTTGATCTTTTCTTCAATTCTCAGAGAATTGATCAGGACTCGCTCAGCTGACAGTGCTGCGTAACCACTGAGAAACCTTTTCGCTTTTTTTTTTTCGAGGGAAACTAGCTGTTTTTTAAAGCTGAAAGAGGTGATCTGTTAGTTTGCAATGTAAACATAGTATTGTGCCAAATCTACGCGGACCTCTGCTTTGCTTGCCATTCATCTGACTGAAATTCTTTATTCATAATTTTTGAAAATGGCTGATAATCAACAAATAATAGCACAGCTAACGCAGGCCACAGACAGTTTGTACGGAAACACAGACCCGTCTATGAAAGATCAGGCAAATTCTTTCCTATTAACTTTCCAACGTTCCGAAGATGCATGGAAAGTGATATTTCCAATTTTGGGAGATGAATCAGCTTCTTCACAGCTTACTGTATTTATATCCCAGACCTTGAGATCAAAAGTTCAGTATGATTTCAACCAACTTCCTAAAGAGTCTTTAGTTTCTTTGAAAGATTCTTTAATTCAACTGATGATTGCTTACAACGAGAAAAATAGACTCATAACGACTCAATTATGTATATCATTGGCTTATTTTGCTTTACAATTTTTAGAATGGGATAATTCTGTTAATGAAATCATCACTTTGCTATCGCCAAATTCTATGAGTACACTTTTAGAATTTTTAATGATTTTGCCCGAAGAAACAATGGACGTTAAAAAGACTCCGTTAACTGACGAAGAGTTTGATATACGAACTAAAAAGTTAGTTGCGAACAATGTGGAACAGATTATGTACATTCTATGTACATTAGCAGAAACCAGATCATCAAACACAGCAAGCACAAATGCTCTGATATTAGGATGCATTAAATCCTGGGTTAGTGAAATTCCCTTTAGTCAAATTTTGTCTAGTGAACCATTATGCTCATTAATATTTGAAGGATTATCAAATGAAGATACATTTGATACTGCCATCGAGTCCCTTTCTACAATTATCTCCACAACTGATGTTTCACCAGATAATTCAAATATTCCAGTTATTAAAGCCTTATTTGATCAATTGATTAGGATGAAACCTTTAATTGCAGAAAGCCAAGATGATCCAAACAAAATTGAGAGATTTGCTGAATTATTTGCAACAGCCGGTGAATCATGGCACGTTTTAATAGCTATGAGCCCTTATGATTTTAAATCATTGGTCGAAATTTTGTTACAGTTAACCAGTTATGAAGAAGATTTAGATATTGTCAAATATACTTTCAAATTTTGGTATGAATTAAAGATCATTTTAACAGCAGAAACACGCAAAGAAGCCAAGACTGTCTTCACCCCAATTTATACAGAATTAGTTCATGTCATGCTTAAGCATCTAAGATATCCAATGACTTCTGATTCAACTAATCTAAGAGATCTTTTCGATGATGATAGGGAGGCGGAAGATAAATTTAAAGATTTTAGATATAGCATGGGTGATGTTTTGAAAGATTGTTGTGGGGTTATTGGATCAGTCAATGCTTTAAATATTCCGTTCACTAAACTTCAAAACTTTATGAATTTGGTTCAACAAGGTCAGCAAGTTCCATGGCAAGAAATTGAAGCCCCATTATTTAGTATGAGAGCAATGGCAACCGAAGTTTCAAGTAATGAAGACAAAATTTTGCCTGAAATTATGAGATATTTAATTCAATTACCAGAGAATCCAAAAATTAGATACGCTGCTACCTTAGTTCTAGGTAGATACACCGAATGGACCGCTAAACATCCACAACATTTGGAAGAACAATTAAATTATATCATTCATGGCTTTCAACAACAGCAATCCATTGATGTGATTGTTGCTGCTTCATATGCATTAAAATACTTCTGTATGGATTGTTGCAAATTATTGAATGGATACTTGGAACAATTATTCAATTTCTATTCCAACATTGAAGGCTCTTTAGATATCGAATCGTTATACGATGTTACAGAAGGTATAGCCCACGTTTTAAAGGAAGAAAGAGATTTCGAGAAATTATATAATATTACACTTATGTTTTGGAAACCAACATTAGAAAAGCTAAATCAATACAATGAATTACAACCTTCTAATGCTCATGAATTGGATGAATTACAGACCAAAATTGCCGACACAATTGAGATTTTAAGTATATATGTTGATGCTTTAAAACCAAAAACTTTCCAAAATCCAGAAAATCCAATTGCAAAAATTCTTATAGAGTACGTTTGGCCATTAATTCTTAAATTAGTTTCGACTCATGGCAGATCTGCAAAAGTTAGTGAGAGATGCATGAAACTGGTTAGAAAATCTATCCAAACTTTCCAAAGCTATTTGCTTCCGGTTTTATCAACCACTGCTGAGATTCTCGTTTATGGTTTCGATAATTATAGACACGGATGCTTTCTTTGGGTTTCTGGTACATTTATAAGCGAATATTCATCTGATGATGCTTTACCAACTGAAGTTAAAGAATCTGTTTGGAATTTTTCAATCCAACAAACTAATGCATTTTTAAAATTTTTTAATGAATTAGGAGAAGATAGAATTCATGAATATCCAGACTTAGTTGAAGATTTTTATAGAATGGTTGCTGATGTTTTAATGTTTTCCCCTGTTAGATTGATTCAAGCGGATGATATCGTTCAACCAATTTATGAAACGGCTATTAAATCACTAGGCATTTATTTTGAAGTTGGTACACTTTCTTCGGTTATGCAATTTTTAATTGATTTCTATTCCTGGGGTTTTGAAACACCTCCAATTTCATTAGCTGACGATATTCCAAATGATTTGAAGTTAAAAGTTTTGAATTTTACTCTAAATACTGGTGAAGATTTGGTCAGTAGATTAATATATGGGTTAATTTATACATTCCCAAGTGATTGTACTGCAGATGCAAGTGAACTTATCGTGAAATTAATAAAGTTAAGTACAATGGGTGGATCGTCTAGAGTATCTATGTCATGGTTAGATAAATTCCTGTCTACTTTACCTCCTAATACAGTTAATTCTAGAGAAAGATTGAAATTGCTATCCACAGTCGAAGCTGCTATTAATTCAAAAGACTATAGAAAAGTGAGATCTAGTGTTAAAGATTTTGTAAACTGGTACAGAAGAAAGAATGTTGATAGAATCTATTAACCCAATTACTTTATTACTTTTTTTATATTACATGAAGATTGAATTATACTACATGAACACACGCAGGTCTTACTTCTGGCTTTTTCATTTTTTTTTTTTTTTTGTCGCATTTACCATGTAAGTATATAGTTGTGTATATCTAATTTATTAATTCCATCTGATTTAACTAGTGTATTCACGAATTGATTGTAAGATAACAGGTTTGACTCATAAGTCTGTAGCTCTCACAAACATACAAAGAGAAATTGAAGAGGTCGTGAGAGCAGCGAAAAAAATTTATTTGTCCGTCGACTGAAATCCAATTGGTGAAGTGCAACAACAACTGATATTGTCCTCTGTTTAAAGCAACCTTTGCTATAGAACGTGTCATCTCATATTGACACTACCGGAAATATTACCATCTCATCTAATGTCTACCACTAATAATAGTTCCCACAGAGTTTATTCTGTGGCGAGAGTTTATCCCGATGCAAACGAGGTTAGACCAAAGGAGTACTGGGATTACGAAAACTACAAGATTGAGTGGGGAAATATTGGAAACTATGAAATTATTTCAAAGATAGGAAGAGGTAAGTACTCAGAGGTTTTTACAGGTGTTAATGTGCTTAACAATCAGCCATGTGTTATTAAAGTTTTGAAGCCAGTCAAATTAAAGAAGATTTACAGAGAGATTAAAATTTTAAAGAATTTAACAGGAGGCCCAAACGTGGTTAAACTGTTTGATGTAATTCAAGATCAAAGCTCTAAGATTCCAGCTTTAATTTTTGAAAAAGTTAATAACGTCGATTTTAGAGTTTTATACCCTAAATTTAGTTTAGAAGATATTAAGTTTTATTTCACTCAATTGTTAATTGCTTTAGATTATTCGCATTCCATGGGTATAATACATAGAGATGTTAAACCTCAAAACATAATGATTGATCCTGTGAGCAAGAAATTAAAGTTAATTGATTGGGGTTTGGCTGAATTTTATCATCAAGGTATGGATTTCAATGTTAGAGTTGCCTCGAGATATCATAAAGGTCCAGAATTGTTAGTTAATTTGCAACAGTACGACTACTCATTAGATCTGTGGTCAGTGGGGGCTATGATTGCGGCAATTGTTTTCAAAAAGGAGCCATTTTTCAAAGGTGATTCCAATAATGATCAACTTGTTAAAATTGCAAAGGTTTTGGGTACTGCTGATCTTTTCAAATATGTTGAGAAATACGGTATAAAATTAAGTTCGGATTATGATGACATTCTAGGCAATTACCCGAAGAAGCCATGGAGAGGGTTCATCACCGATGGTAACAAGAAGTTGAGTGACAATGCTGTTGTCATTGATCTTGTGGACAACTTGCTAAGATACGATCATCAAGAGAGATTAACCGCTAAAGAGGCAATGAACCACCCTTTCTTCCACTAGTTTCTAATGTTGTTTATTAATTTACTAATTCTGGCGTTCCCTGTAGCCTTTTTATACTACTTTTTACTACCACCATTTTTATACTGGGTTTTTCTTCTTTGTCTAATGAATTGTATAATGTACCACTCTATGTCGATCTGGCCTTTTCTAGCCCCCTGAGGCGCAAGTGCGTCGTCACGTAGGCGTTCTTCTCCATCGCGTCTCTGTTAGTTCGCCGCTAACATGGGGAATTCACGTCAAACTCACACTGGTCCAGTTTTAAACAAAGCTGAAACCCGTCTTCGGAACACTTATTTCTGTACAAACCTCTTTTCTGCCTCCATCCTTACAATATCTGTCAAAGCCACTCTTCTTTCTCACCTTGGTATACTGGTATTTCAATATTCTACTGGAAGCCTATCGTTAGACGTTAGACCCACAGTTAATCCGAGTTACCGATAAACGAACCACTATTTCAAGGTATTATTTACCCTTCACTTTGCCCATCACGTCAAAAAACACTACTATTAAATGTCTACTGCTACAGACACCACCACTCCAGATGATATTGCCTCGGAAATGTCCATAAGTTCAAGAACAACACTTTCTCCAAATAACTCTATCTATAATGAAATCTTATCAACCTCTTCTCCTTCAAAGTCTCTGACTTCAAAAGATTGGACTAGAATCCAAGAAAAAGCGTTTGTTAGATGGATTAACTACAAATTAAAAGCTAAAGGATACGAACAATTATCCAACCTTCAAGAACTTGGTCAAGGACTTTATTTATATCATTTAATCGACTGCCTCACAGATACTACAACCAGCGGACAGGAGAACAAAAGTGAGTACAAGTACATTACTCCTCCTTATATGAAACCATTTTCGAAATTTCAACAGTTAGAAAATCTTAATATCTTTTTAAGTGATTTACAAGATAAACAGAGACTGCAACTTCATAATATTGGGTCTGAAGATATCCTAGATGGAAATACCAAGTTATTGCTAGGCCTAATATGGTCCATAATTTTAAATTACACTACAGTCGAAAATAATTATGATAGTGACGATTCAAACAATGATGATGAGTTGTTTCAGTTGAATAACAAACGTGATTTATTACTACATTGGTGTAAAAAGGTCACAAAACATTACGATGATGTTAATGTTAAGAATTTCACAAGCAGTTGGCTTGATGGATTAGCATTTTGTGCAATCCTAGATTATTTTGAACCTGAATTAATGAAATTTGATGAATTGGATATGGCTGATTCTACCGGAAATTTAAATCGTGCTTTGGATATTGCTGAGTCCATTGGAATTTGTAAATTGTTAGATGCGGAGGATATCCAGCATTGTGGTAATGATGAAAAAAGTTTTATTGCTTATATTTCATTATGGTTTGCCAAATTTCATAAACGAGGTTTTAAAAAAGATACTGCATTCAAAAAGAAAATTGATCCAAAATTATTGAAAATTAGATTAGAAACGTTTGTTGATGTTATGAATGAGATTATTGAATTGAAAACAAATTATCTAAATAGTTATAAAGAATTAAATGAATATATTGAAACAATTTATAAGAAAATAAGTATTGGTGACAAAAACAAGGATGATTTAGAACAACTTCGATTGAATTTAAAAGAATTTAAACGAATTGATAAGTTAAAAATTAATAAATTATTTAATCGTCTTGTGTTTTTAAAAATTCAATTAAACTTTAGTTTACGCCAATTTAAATTATCCAAATTTCCAGACACCCATTTGATTAAAATTGAATCGGCATTACATGGAATTAAGCAATTGGAAAACAAATTGAATAAAAAAATTCATGTTAAATTAGATGAATTAATTAAAAGTTTCAATTTAATCGCTAATAAAATTGACACCGGATTGAGGCTTGTTAGTGGTCAACTGTTAGAATTATGCCGAATTGATAAAGTGGCAGAACAGATTGAAGAAATTAAATTAGCCCTAGGTGATCTGGAGGCTATCAAATTGATGATTTCCAAACTTGAAAAAATCAAAAGTGAAGTCGTTAAATTGACTGATTCTAATATTGATACAATTGAATTCAAAGTGTGTGAATTGAAAACCAAATTTCAAGATTTATTTGATAACTGCTATGGGCAATTGAATTTCATTAGTGAACAGTTTGATAAAGTTGATAAAATTAAGAAATCGTTATCCATAACAAGATTTAATATGCATGCTATACAAGATGAAGAAGAAATTAAAAATTTCGATTTTTGGGGTAATGATGTTGAATCAATGATTGGTGTGCATCAATTCAAATTGATATTCAAGAAATTCGATAGAGGAGAAAAGGGATATTTAAATAAACTAGAATTTAGAGATAGTATTAGATTTTTATTCAATGATTTAAAAGATGAAGAAATTAATGAGTTTTTTGAGATTTTATATAAATCAAATGATGATATTCTAAGAGGTGTTAAATTGCCTAGCTTTGTTAAAATTTTGAAGAAGTTCTATGACTTAGATGATGATCAAGATGTTATCAGTGTTAAATCTTCTAGTGACGACGAGGACGGAAAAGAAGAAGATTTGATTGATATGCTAGGAAAATTTCATTTGAATACTTTTAAACTTGTCAGTGATGATGATACAATAATTTCAATTAGAGATTTAAAGAAGATTAAAGTTGATGATGATACAATTAATAAAATAGAGAGATTTTTAGAAGAAGGTCCTTACGATCAAACCGCCACTGCAACCACTATCACCAGCGCTACTATCAACAACGATAAGTCATTTAGTTACATAGGGTTTTTCAAGGACAATGAACATTCAACATTATTGCGTGATAGTCTCACAGCAGTCGATGAAGAACATGAAGATAAAGATAACGAAAAGACATTGAATCTGAATAACGTTCTAGGGGATTTGAATTGAATTGATTTGATTTGATCAGCTAATTTTTTTCTTTTATTTTTAATTCTAAATATATACTACTAGATGTTTTTCATACAACTTGCTTTTTGTTTTGATTGCTTTTTGTCTATAGTTTTGTTTGTTTGTACACTCTAAGTAGGATTTTGCGAAGAGTGATTAATGCGAAACGGACGGACCAGAGGCCATGTGCCTCCTTAGCCACGCGTCACCTCCGCACCGCCCTTGTCATGGTTTCTCCCAAATAGGCAATCCGTCTGCAGATTTCTGACGCGCGCACGACTGGCCAATAAGGAAGTTTTTTCTCTCTTCTGATTCTGTTAAATGGTCAGATGGTTATCGAATCATCGAATCTGGTGGTTCCTCTTTTTTTTTTGTTATCTTGCTATCACAACATACAACACCCAGCACCCAGCACTCAACACTCAGCAGTAATTAATCAACAGGTACACACCCAGGATACTGATACCGATAACAACATGTCGTTCAAGATCAACTGGAACTCAATAGAGAAGAAGAACCTCTCAACTTACACAATAGAGTTGCTTGAAGATGTCTTAAACTCTGGTAAAAGACCTAGCATACTCAGCTCGGAGATCAAGATTGTTGACTTGAGCTTTGGAGAAATAGCTCCAGACTTTGAAATTTTGGAGATTGGAGATTTGGCCAATGATAAATTCAGAGGTATATTCAAGTTCAAGTATTATGGTGACGCCTCAATAACAGTGAAAACAAAAGTCAGTGCGTCGCCTTTGAAGAATTATGCTGATAGTATAGGTGATTACATTATTGATGAGAATAATGTTAATTTCAAGAATGTTAGTTATGAATTAAATGAAATGACCTCTTTTATTAAACCGAACTTTAATTTATCTGATTGTGATTTCGATATTCCTTTGAATTTAACGTTGAGCAAGTTCAGATTAAGTTCCATTATAGTTGTTGTTTTCAGTAAAACAAAAGGTTTAACATTAGTTTTTAAGAATGATCCTTTAGAATCAATTGAAGTCAGCTCGACTTTTGATAGAATCAAACCTATTGCTAAATTTTTACAAAAGAAAATTGAAACCCAGATTAGTGAGCTGTTTAAAGAATTTTTGCCAAGTATTTTATATAAGTTCTCTTTGAAATACACTTCTCAGAGTTTTGATCAATTTCATAAGGATCTATTGCTAAATGAAGAATTAGATTTGGATGAGAAAAAGAGAGTTTTTTTGAAAGATGTGGATCCTGAAAGTCCACTTAAAATTTCCCCAGGTAATCTGATGAGGTTAACAAGACTTTCCACCTCAAGACAGACTTTAACATTAGGTGGAAGGCTATCATGTGATACAATGAACAAAGAAGTTGTTACGAAAAGTTTTGTGAATGCTATTATTGCATCTAATTTGAGTAATTTTAGTTTGAATAAGATTCAGCTTTCGAATTATGATTTTGAATATGGTTCTATTTCAAACAAGGTTTCTGTCATTAAAGAGTTCCAAACTAGAAATTATGTTAAAAATAATCATGATGACTCCAAACCAAAGAGAAGAGTTATCAAAATGAAATCGAAGAAATCTAAGGGACTTGACTCTTCCACAACAAATTCCTCTATCACAACACCAAGCAGTCCTATTGCTTCGACATCTACTCCGAAGAGTGATGATACATTAATTGTTGATGATTTACAATCTGTTTCAATTGGAAAGGGTGACAGTACCTCATCAACATTATCTACCTCTACTCTTATTAATAGTGAACATATTAGTCCTAATGAAAAACTGGGTAAGATTGAACTTGTTGTTGAGCCTTCTCGTAGAGGAAACCTAACCTCTGAAAAAAGGAATACTCCTATGTATGTTCCAATCCAATTAAACAATGGACTGAAGACCAGTAACAATAGCAGCTCAAGCTCTCTATCGTCAGATAACGTCTATCACATTGATAGGGATGAAGAATTGAAGATTCACTCAAGAAGAATGAGATTAGAAAAGCTAGTTAAAAGTCCACAGCATCAAGGTTTTTTCAATCCATTTTTGAACCCTGAACAAACACAAGTTCAAGCTCCTCCACCTTATTCTTTTTAATATGCTATTTAATGATCACATACACGTACACCATACATCACGTCAATTACTTATGTTTGCATTCATCTAATGAATTTATGCCTCTTTTCTTATAGCTCATCAACTACGATTTTACACATATTCAACACACGTTCCTGCATCCCTTTCCTCTTTATGGTTCTTGTTTTGCAATTACTTTCGTCAATTGAATTTATTTAAGTATTTATTATTTTTTCCACTTGATTCCTTTAGTTTTTTCTTGTTCACTTGATTTGTTATTTCACGCCTTCATTTCTGTATTCATCCTTTCGTTTGTACTTTACTTCTAATAAATAGTTATTTATGAGTTTTTTTCATTCTTTTATCTTATATATACTTTTCCACTGCTTCTTCTTATTTTTCAATAATTTTCTTTTTTTTTTGTATACTTGGGTTTTAATATATTTGTATTTTATTGAAATAATGCTTACGTTCAGACTACAGACGTAAACCTGCTCACACCCTGTGTTTGATCATTTCACACTCCTCTTTTCAGATCAAGTTAAAGATTTACACCCCTCTTCTATCTGGTCCAACTACCATATTTTAGATTAACAGATTATTTGGGAACATTACCCTATACAGCCAATGATAACCGTATAATTACAAACCGCCCTCCCCTCAGTGCTCAACAAGAGCCATTGTCAGTTAGTTGGTAAAATTGCGTAATTGTTGATAACTTTAGTAGTAAAGGATTACGAATTCTATTGCGCTCATTGGCTGGATAAAATAGTTGGTGTACGGATGCTTTGCAAAATGTCCGATATCAGCACAGAATGCATTATAATTTGATTGAGAATCTAATAAAAGTTTCGTTATATTATTAAACTCGTAAAATAAACATGTTAAAAAAAAGTGAATAGGAGAAGAGAAGGAGTGATTAGAAATGATATACAAAAGAAGAAGAAACAAGGAGGGAAATTCTGAAGGAAATGCAAGTATTATTAAGAGATGGGGAATAGTTGTAGTGGTGAAAATAACGACAGCTTTTAGAGATCACTGCCTGAATATAACCTTTTTTGTTGTTCCCATTCCTCTAAAGTAAATACTTTTTGGGTGAAGGCATGGATTGAGCTAATTTCGTCCTTTAATGCACTGTTGACTAGTCTGTGTCTCATTAATTTGTTCTTTCCTTTAAACACATCACTCACTATTATAACAGCAAAGGCTTGACCACACCCACCACTCATGTCTTGAACTTCAACGGCATCTGCCCCTAGTCTTTGTTTTATTATGTTTCCTAATGATTCTGATGTTAGTGACATGTTTTATTGGATCGTTGGAGAGAAACTTTGGGATTGAGTGGGTGTTGTTTTCAAAGAAGGAAAGAGGTCCCGTTATGTAAACCAAGAGAAAACCAGTGTGTGGCGCGCAAAAAGTTGGAGGTGAAGTTTGAGACTTGGATTTTGAACTGAGTTAACGAATTATCTGATTTTTGTTGGTCATCTTTGTCTGCTGCTTACTAGTTACATACCTAGGTCTACTATACTACGAGATGCTTGCCATTCACTCTAGCAAATTACAAAAAGTTGTTTCCACGATTCAAAAGCTCTATCCAATTGCCTACGCGGACAATGCTTGGGACAACACCGGATTGCTAGTCGACTCATCCTCCAGTGACGAAACCACTTCAACCTCCACCACACCTAAACAGCAAAGCATTAATGTTTTGCTAACCATTGATTTAACAAGTGCTGTTGTTGAAGAAGCCATAAAACTGAACTCAAATGTCATCTTGGCATACCATCCATTTATTTTCAGAGGTTTGAAATCAATCACTAACAAAGACCCACAACAACGATCATTGATCAAATTGATCCAGAATGGTATATCTGTCTATTCACCGCATACAGCAATTGATGCATCACCAGCTGGTGTGAATGATTGGTTGATTGATGGTGTTGTCGATCAATCTAATTTACTCAAGAAAGAAATCATTGAGCCAAATCCAAAATTCGATAATGTGGGTATGGGTAGAATAGTTGAATTGAAAGAAAATGTTAAATTGGTTGATATTATAAACAAGTTGAAGAATCATTTAGGGTTGAAGTATGTTCAACTAGCATTGAATTCTTATGTTGGTAACAAAGACGATGCAAAGGTGAAAAGAATTGCAGTTTGTGTTGGGTCAGGAGGATCATTGTTCAAAGGATTGAAAAACATAGATTTGTATTTGACTGGAGAGTTGTCTCATCACGAAGCATTGTCATTGAAAGAAAATGGATCGAGCGTTATTGCTTGTAATCACTCTAATACTGAGAGGGGTTTCTTACACGTTTTGAAAGAACAATTGAAAGATCAGTGGGTTGTGGATGGCGCCAACGACTTGGTTGTTGAAGTTAGTAAAGTTGACTCTGATCCTTTTCATATTGTTTGATTGATGTATTTGCGACTGTGTATGATGAATGAACTGTAATTAACATATTTAAGCGCTAATAGCTAGACTCATCCCTCATCAAATATGTGGGCCATATTGCTCAATTTGTTCGTAATTGCAGATCGGTAAAGCCCTGGGGACTATACAACAGGTTGTATCCTAGTCGTATAGAGTCACTACAGTATGATATACCAATTTAACGGCAGGAGAGCGTGGTTGTAGAAACAGATGGCAATCTAAAGGGGTTTAAACGACTTACAGACCTGTTGTAGTTCAAAGTTTATAGCTGTATCCGGTTTCAACTGTGCACTGTCTGTTCGATGACTCAGTGATGAGGCGATGATACACAACTTGTGATATAGGATTTGCATGTTCACATGTTGATTCGTATGTAGGAGTCACTTCACTTTCCGTACCTATTTTGGTTGTAGGGGTAGTCAGAAACCGAATCGGCCATTATGGAAGCTACCTGGTGTCATTCTACCCAGCTCATTTCATTCTAGCCCAAGTCTACATATACTAATTAATACGATAAGACCAAACAAGCTAGACTGGATACCTACTTAGCGAGCTCCAATCTTTTAATTAAACTATAGTTAATCTTGGTAGATATGTGGTGTAGTGGTGTATAGTTTAGACTCCCCCATCCAGAAAGGTAAGCAATTGCTATAGCAAGATTTTTTGCAAGGAAATAATTGACAACCTACGTGATCATTCCAAACAACAACCGTTGGAACAAGGCAAGTTCTAAGCTGACTGGAGTTCGTCTAATTGGGAGCTTTGCATCCGAGATCCACTATTGGTCTAGTACTATTCAATAACAATTCCCAAACAGTAGATAGGTCTCGCGAAAGGGCACCCGCCCTGCTCTTCAAATAGGATTTACTAGATTTTAATGAAGAAGAAGAATCCAACCTAGTTCTGATCAAACCCCCTTCTCTTCTTCCCATTGCCTTCAACACTATCCAATTAACTAACAGCAATGGGCCATCGTACACACAGGGACCATCTCCCTGAAATTCCCAACGATGACACGGCAACCCTCATCAGTGTCTCCTCCAGACACCAGCAACAGCAACAGCAACAGCAACAACAACAACAACCTCAGAAGAAGTCCTTGTTCTACAAGCTCAAGTCCAAAAACAAGCCAAACAGTACATCCAATGCTTCTCCAGCTGCTACCCAGGCTCAATTCCAATCGTCATACCAGTCTCAATTGCCTTCCTCAGTCATTCCTGCTCCCTCTACCGCTCTTCGAAGTCGTCCTAACACTTCTTCCCCTACTAATGACTCTTATGCCAACTATTACGCCACGGGATATCCCCCTCCTCCTCCTCCTCCAAATTACGAGCATGTTGGTGTCACTCCAATGACCATGCCGACAAAAACATCATATAAATATCCTTCTGGAACCTATCCACCACCTCCTGCGAAAACTGCAGGAAAACATGCTTCCTCTTCTAAATACAGCGGTAAAACTGCAAAAGATCCGAAGAGTAAAGGTGGCTTTCTGAGTTTGACCAAGAAAGCTACCAAGCTTGCGGGTGATTTGGCTTTTGGTTCTGCCAACATCAACATGCATGAGATTGAAGATAAAAAATTTGAAGAGTTTAGAGTGAGAAGAAGACAAGAACAAGAAGCTAGAAGACTAAGAGAATTCACTCAATTGAAAAGAAAAATCAATGAACAAAGTACTTTAATGTATATTAAACATTTCAGGTTTGTTTTGGAATATATGGACGGAGCTGAATTTAATGATCCTTTAAAACATTCAATTACCAGAAGAGATTTGTTTATTTCTTGGTATGAGAAATTCTTAGTTGGTTTAAGAGAGGATATCAATAAATCTGAAGATTTTGTCCAATACTGCGATGCCAATCAATCAACTACCACAGCAGCAAATGTTAACTCTTCTTCTGCTAACTCAATTACAACAGGAATGACAGGTGCAACAGGAAACAAACCCTCGTTCGATAGAAGAATGTCCGATTCAACTACAAGAAGAACGAGTATCTCATCAGTTGGTTTAAAACTTGATGCTGCCATTGTTGAGCAATTGACTTTTGCCGTTGTTCATGATAACAAAACTATTCTAATACTACTATGGTATATCCAAATTCTGAAAAAATTATTAAATCAACCTGCTTTGTTACAAGCAGATATTCAAAGAAATTTGCCCAATATCGATAGTTCAAATTTGGATCCTTCAATTAAACCCGAAATGCCTGAAATTTGCGTTATTTCCCTTCCAAAAATGACCCATTTTGCTGAAAATATTTCACCGTATAATAAAGACTTAATATCTGATTCAATTCTAACTTCAAATGTGGAATTTGTTGATGGTTGGTTAGTTAGACATGATAATCCTGGGAATCATACTAATTTTATTACAATCACTGATAAATTTAGAGTTTTAATTGATTTGAAAAATAAAGGTCATTTAACTCGTGATATGCATGCTGGCAATCCAGATTTTAAAAATGCTGTGTTGGATAAGGAATTTTTAAGTAGAAATTTGTCAAAGGAAGAGTTCAAATTTTTGGATCAATACTCTTCATTTACTTCCAAATCCCCTGCTTTACTACCATTGAAAGATGATTCTCAATCTTGCGTTATGTCTTCTGAACTTTCAGTGCTAATCAATGATGAATCTCAATTATTAGACACATTATATGAATTCAAAAGAGTTATGAAAAGAGGTGCATACTTACAATTAAATCTATGGGATTTGGATTTATTAAATAAAAATACAAATATAAACTTTAAGCCTCAAGATTGTATCGAATCATTAAGAAATAAAATATGGGATAAGGCTTCTAAATTCGTTAGAGAAAGAAACTTAATGTTGCCAAATATTACAACAGTTATCATCCCGATGCTCAAAAAAGTTGGTTTTAAGAAAATTAAGTACACTTATATGGCATATCCGCAGATCAGCACATTACGTGAAGAATTGGATTCTGCCAATTCTGATAATTATCATGATAAACCTAGCTATGACAACGAACCAGAAACTGAAAAAGGGTTCAAAGATCCTCGCTTCAATAGTTTCTTTGAGTTGTTTTCCAATTATACTGAATTCGTAATATTTACGAAAATCCTTTCGATACTGAAAGTATCATCCGATGCAAAATGTTACCAAGGCAGAGAAGATGATCAATTACCAAATGATGTTGAGCAAGCTAGAAGAAGTTCATCTGCATTGCCATATGCTAGAAGAGGTTCAGTGATGACTACATCTTCAGCAACAACTACTCATAGTCACGGATCAACTGAAGGTGGCAACTCAGCAAAGAATTCTGAGGATATTAAGAGAGAAATTATGGTCCAAAGGATCCAAGCTTTCAAAAACTGGGATTACGAGTTGTTGCATTTCATTAAATTGTTTATTGATTATAAGTTGCATGGGTGTACTGGGGAGTTGGTTAGACAAGAGTTTGGTGACGAGTTGGAGTGTCTTCAGGAAGATGGAAATGCTCACAATGATACTGTGAGAAATGAAGGGTTTAGCTATATGATGGTGTTGACAGCTGAGAAATGATTGCTTTTTGGAAATGGTTCTTGCCTTTATCCATCAACTGTTTCTGTTATTTCCTAATTATTTTGTTACACGTTGTTTTAGGTTTTTGTTTGTTGTTTTTTGTTTTATTATTTTCTAAGTTTATGGACACATTTCTTGTTATTTTTTTGAACATTTTTTCGTTGTCACTCGTCAGTTACTGTTTACCTCTTCTGTTTGATTCCAACTTTATTTTATTTTAATTCTTCATTTATGGCTGCGTGGGTTAACTTTTTTGTTTTGCTTTGCTTTATTTTGTATTTGACTTACTATTCTTGGCTATATAATACTTTTTTTGGGGTGTTTCATTTTTTTTATCTTTTTTCTTGTATTACGTACATTCACTTTTAACTTTTCATTTTTATTTCTTTAGTTTACTTTTTTAACGTTACTATTCTGTTGATAATATCAATAACAATAATTGACGATCCTAATATTACTCTTATTTCCTTTAATAAATGATATATGAAATAACTTTCGATTAATTATATTTTAAAGGAAAACCAGACTTTATAATTAATAACCAGGGAGTTTAGGTGGAAGAAGTAGAGAGAGATCTATATAGCAAAAAAAGGTAACGATCAAAATACCGAAGGAAATACAGAAAAGAGGTGGTCAATCATAATAGATCAATTTAAGTATTGATAATCTTAAACGAAAATCACCAAGACGTAGATCGAGCTATATAAATTCGGCGAGAATATTCAATATATGGATCAGATCTGGTATATGATTAAATTAATTGAATCAATATAGCCTATATTTTGAGCCTATATTTTGAACCAGTCAAAAAAAAACAGCAAACCTTTTTTAAGTTTAATTCATCTGGCATACTCCTAAAGGAACGGTATCAATGATTGCGGCTTATTGAGCTAGATTTGCTGCTGTGTGATATATTCAATGAGATAATTCATGCGCTTAATTTATTAGTAAGAACCAATTCAACGCATAAACTAGTACTATTCGGATTCATCATTATCATCATCATCATAATCAAAGTGAACTTGATGTTGGACAACATTTAAATTCTGCAATTCAATTATATCACTATCTGCGAAATAGGATTCTGATTCTGATGATAGTGATGATGATTCACTTAGAGGGGGTGATATTCCAGTTGGGTCAGCTTGCAATGGAGTCAGTGATGTTTCGGATGACGCTGTATTGGTCGTTGTTGTCGTTGTGGTGGTGATTGCAGCTAAATGTTTTTGTTGTTGGTAATTCGAAGATGATGACGTCGTATTGGTGTTTAGTATTGATGTTGAAGACAGTGGTTGTTCGTTTTCATCTAGTTCAATGAATTTAACGTTGTGTTTGATTACCGATTTTTGTTTCTTATTGGTAGAGTGCAGTGATAGTTTGTTCCTAGGATGGCTTACTAGTTGTTTGAATAACAGTCTTTTGTGTTTGTTTGAGCCTACTGAGATTATTTTATCTATATCTTTTTGAGTTCTGTCGTTGACTGTGCCTGTTCTTGATATTGGTTCGATTGAGATTTGTTTTGGTGAGTATATGTAAACTTCATTATTTGTTGTTGTACGGGTTGTTGGCCTTGTGGCTAGCTTTGCTTTAGCGTTTGATGGAGACGGATGATTAGTTATCAGTTGTCTATACTTTTTTAAATTTGTCTTCAACAGTTCATAGTTTTTAAACTTTAGATTGAAGACGTTTTCAGTGTATTCTCTATTTGATCTTTTTGCTTTATTATCTATCAGAAGAGAGTCGTTCTCGTCTGTTCTATTACTACTATTATTATAATTTTCATCATAATAATCAAAGAATTGCCTACCTAAAACACCTTCCTTCTGTTGATGTCTTTCAACTTGAGACATTCTATTCAACCATTCCCAACTTGTGATATTTGAAATGATATAACAGGTCAGATTGAAAACTTCACTTAATTCACTAACCCAGACATTTGAAATATCAGCAATGAAAAAAGCAATTGAAGTGTTAATACCAACAATCATTGTAACTGTTAACGTAAATACATGTTTTTTGAAAATCAAGTTTCTTTTCGAAAAGAGATAAACGTTAACTAAACAACTGTACAACACCGAGATCGAGATTCTTAATAAATACATGAAAGCAGGCAAGATCGCGATTGAATCATCTCCTGAAGTTGTGTCCGTCAAATCTGGATTAACTAAAAAAGTGGAAACCGCCCAAATGATTTGAGACACGATAACTAATACTATTCCACTTCTAACTATAATATTCTTTTCTTTTCGTCTTGGGAACATTCTTTGAATTATGCTGACTTGAGTTAACAACACACAAAAAAAGGCCACAAGATAAGCAACGTTGAAACCCGTTGAATGAAGCAAATCTTCAAGTAACAATCGAGCTCCAGATTCACCTCTTTCTAATTGTTCTGACAATTGAATTATAGTAAACACATAGATGGCCACAAGTTGACAAGAAGCAGCTAGTGATGAAACTTTCAATAAGATGGTGGGCCTATAAGCAGTTAAGTAATGCTTAGTGAATAAGATGGCCGTTAAAAAGACGGAAATGACGGCAGCACAGGTGACAGAATAGAGGATTGGGTAAATGGAGTTTCTAAATTCTGAATCCAGATCTTCTTCGTTTGACCCCAGAGCCATACTCCAGGAGTCCTTGAAAACTGGAAGTTCTTCAAATCCTAGGTTGGTCAGTTTCCTGTTGATTGGGTATAAGACAGGCAGGGAGTCTGAGCAGAGGTGGCGGAAGTGATAGTGGTGGTTGACCCTGATTAAAGCACCAAATTGATCCAACACGAGCCCTTCTCCCAGGGAAGCAGGGAAGCATGAAGAGTAGTTGGTGTTCCTTTCACTAGGGTACCTCCAGACGACATTTCTACTGTTGAAACTGACCATTGTTGTTGTTATTATGGAAAAAGGGGTATTTGGCCAAATTGGCTCTGGCTCAGTCAGTGGATTTAGCTTTTGCGTTTTGCGATCAAGCGAATTTAGCTTTTGTACATCTGATCACACTGGAATTGCTAACAATAAATAACAATAACAACTAGCAACGCCAACATCAACACCAACGGGCCAAAACCATGAGCTACCCCCACTACTCCCAGTCCATGCCCAACCTTCAGCTGGCCAACGTCAAGCTACAAAGACCCCCGTTGCCATTGTTGAATCCACCCACCAACGACCACGGTCGGCAGCCATCTGATTCCACCTTCAACTTGATCGACTATTACGCTGAAATGAGCTCCTATCAGAACACAGAACACTCAGACACAGACCACAGTAGGCTCTCAGACTCTGACTCTGATGAAGAAGAGCCATTCACCTTCATCAATGCTTCTTCAGAACACGATCATGGTGTCCAAGCTGTTTCGTCAATGATCAATACCGACTCGTTACAGCAGCAAGTCAATGGAAACAACAAGAATGTTCAATTGTTCAACCACAATCACACACATATCCAGATGATGAATACCCATTCCTCTCAACCAAACTTTCATAATCACACACATCATAGAAATCACACACCAAATAACCCTAATCTCCAAGTTCAGAATCATCAGAAGTACATTCCAAATCCAAATTTCAATAAATCTCAAACTTCAAGAAACACTCCTCTAAGTAAAACAGAATTTGATGAATCCACTGCCTCGTTGGCTAAATCGACTAAATCCTTGCCTAACAAACCCAAGTCCAACCCAATCACGAAAACTGAATCGTTTGCTTCATTACAGAAGACCCGTACTTCTGCTGAAATAATAAGAAATATAATAGGCGAATCAATTGATACAAAAGAAAGCCAGCAACACAACAACAACATATTCACAACTAAAAATTCAATTCTAAATAGCGAAAGAGACAGGTATGGATTTAAGAAAACAAATCACTTTATAAATAGAGAGAATTATGATAATTGGTGGTCCGATTATTCCAAATACTCAATAAGGAGAAAGAAGAAATGGGTTAAGTTCATGATTAAAAACGGCTTATATAACGAATCTGCACTGGAAAATGGCAGAGATTTCACCCCCGTTAGATTTCCTGCTAGGTCAGAAGATTTAAAAAGATTCGTTAGAAAAGGTATACCTTCAGAATGGAGAGGTAATGCTTGGTTTTATTTCGCTAAGGGTAACGTTAGATTGAATGAAAACAGAGGCGTTTATGATAAACTAGTTGCACAGACAATGGATATGATTAATGAAAATACAGAAGCTATAGAAAAAGATTTACATCGTACTTTTCCCGAAAATATTCATTTTAATGATACGGATGAAAATGAAGAAAGTGCCCTCTTGGGTACATTAAGAAGAGTTTTGAAATGCTTTTCAGAATATAAGCCTAAAATTGGGTATTGCCAATCACTAAATTTCATTGCTGCGTTGTTGTTGATTTTCATGGATGAAGAAAAAGCATTTTGGATGTTGGTTTTGATTACTGAGAAATATTTACCTGGAATTCATGACTTTAATTTAGAAGGTGTTAATATTCATCAAGGTGTTTTGATGCTCTGTTTAAGACAATACTTGCCTCATGTTTGGGAAATCATAACGAAAGATTTGGATCTACAACAAAATGACAATTCGTTCTTGTATGAATTGCCTCCATTATCATTTTGTACTACTAGTTGGTTCATGAGTGTGTTCATTGGTGTTTTACCAATTGAGACAACATTGAGAGTGTGGGATGTTTTATTCTATGATGATTCCAAAACAATTTTTCAAATCAGTTTAACGATTTTCAAATTACTACAACCTAAAATGTTACATCTAATCCATAGCAAGCATACCGAAGATGAATTTTTAAGCGCTGAATTGTTCCAAATCATTCAAAATTCCCCAAAGAGTTTAATTGATTGTAATTACATGATGACTGAATGTTTCAGAAGTTCGAACTTTAATAAGTTAAAGCAAGAAGAGATTCTAAAATGTGAGAAGTTTGTGGAAGAGAATAGAACTCGTTATAATGACTTGATTAAGAAAAGATCGAAAGTTGGACTTTCCGAAACAGAAAGAAAACAATTGTACAAGTCATCTTTGGATAGCTGTGGGAATGCAGGCTTGGATAAGAGGAAAATCGGGTTGAAGGCGTTGAATTGGAATGGGAGATTGAATAATAGAATGAAAAAGTTGAAAGTTGGTGGGAAGAATTTATAACTTCTCATTTAATCTTGTAATACTGTTCTTTTTTTTTACTACTACAACTGCTTGCATTTGCATTTGTGTTTTTTTCTTTTTATTTGGTACTGCTCGTGTGCTGAGTTTATCTGCGTTTTTTATTTATATAGTGATCGAATTAGAAATATGGAAAGAGTTATATATAAAAGAAGAGTTTAAGCATTAACAGACTCGGGTAGTGGTATTTGTTGAGGCACAGGCTTGGGCACTTCAAAATCCAAACTTAAATAACCACTCAATCTAGGATCAACAATTGTAATATCCTTACGATTTTTCTGAAAACCATCGTTCAACCCATTAATATAATTTTCTAACTCAATTAAGTGCAATTTATCAGTATTGCCTATCCCATTAATTAACCCAAAACTCAACGTATTCAAAACCATATAGATCATTCCCGATTTATCTGGAGTATATTGGTCTTGCAAATATTCATTTATCTTCGTTATTATCACTTCGAATTCAGTGGAGGTTAAGTAGTTGCTTAACGGTGATATCGATGTTCCACCAAACCATTGATTGTTAAGTTCGTACAATGGTTCAAAAGTTGTGCTGGTGCCTATAGTGGCTCCTTCTTCATATCCTGGTAGAACAGTGCTGAATTTTGGATAGTCTTCTGTTGTAAGTCTTGGGATTCTAACTATTCGTGTGGTGTTTTGTTGCGGAGATGGGTATGGGTTCGGGAAGTGGGTTACTATTATGGGCGTAGATGGGTTGGATTGATTGTATTCCTCGTATTCATGATAGTTAAAAAAAGACATGTTGTTTGGGGGAGTTTGGGGAAAAGAGTAGGAGTAGTTTGTGAAGTTTGTATAAAGCTTAGAAAGTTTTGATTCTCGTTTTCACTTTTTGTTAAGATACGTTTTTGTTCTACTGGTAGTGGTGGGTCACACATAACACAAACACGAACACACAAACACAAACACAACTGATACGATGACTGAAGTCGAATTTGCCACTAAGTATCAAGACCTGATAAAGTTTGTCACTGGTGAGAGAACATACGATAAGCATACCTATTCGAAGAATTTGAATGATCTTGGGTTGACTGACAGAAATGTACGTAGTATTTCTTCTGCCTATTTTTTTTTAGTCTGTATATTATACTAACTACTATATCCAGTTTGTATTTCCATTATTGAATAAGCCAGCTACATTTTCATTGAGCGGTGATCATTTTGATGATGTTAGAACAATTACAGTCAATTTCAAATCATTAAGACAACCTAAGTTTAATTTATCACTGGATTTCCATTCGAATATTTTATTACACAAAATTAAACTGCAATTAGTTAACGAACTACAAAAACAGTTGTCGATTGATGTCAGTATTGAAAACATCAAATTACTTTTAAAAACAAAAACAGTCCATGATGGCGAAACATTATCCAATTTACCTTCTGCTGCTATTGGTGACGCAGTTAATTTGAACGTTATGATTAGTAAGTATCAAGAAGTTAAGAAAGTAGAGACACCAGTTACTGCAGCTGTTATCCAGCCTACTAAGGAGCAGAAGTTTACTGGATTGAGTGATGATGCTTGGAGAGAGATCTCTGATGTTCTGTCTAGTGAAATCAAAGACCCAAAAGTTTTGCTGGAGTATTTAGCCAAGTTGAAGAGTGTGGCAATTTAGCGGTGTGCGCAAAGTCGTATATATGTTCTCTTTTTGTGTACATCTTTTTTAACATACTTAGTAGTTAATATATTAATATGGTATCTGAATCGGAGATAGTTATTATCCACCTAGGAGCAGGGATCCAGCCAAATAAGAACAAATTCAAATTAAGAAAGTTGGTGAAAGAAGCAATCAATAATACGGATACAGAAAATCATAAGCTATTGAATGGGCTGATTAAAGATAAAGAATTGATTCAATTGAAACCCAACTTATACCATTTGATTAATATAAGTGATGTTATTGAATCATCGGAATTAACAAATACAGGATACGGGTCATCGGTTAATAATGACGGGTTGGTTGAATGTGATTCATCGGTTGTTATCACATCCAATTGGAGGTTTTATAGGTCTAGTTTGATCTGCGATTATGATGACGTGTTTCCAATTAAGAAAGTCATAATGAACTTGATTGATCAGTTACAATATAAAAACCCAATGGGATTGACTAATCCTGTGGTATTGGTGGGGGGTGGACCTACCGATGGTGATAATGAGAAGTTGATATCACCTAAGATGAAGAAGTTATACGAATTGTATAAAAACGCTGAATTATCAAAGGTACAAGAGCATGAGGATATTCCACAGGATACAATTGGGATTTGTTTGATTGATAGAAATACAGACAATATACTCAGCAGTACATCATCAGGCGGCAATTTATTCAAGCAGAAAGGACGGGTGGGATGTGCCGGAATAATTGGATCAGGAATATATAATGATTTCGTTAAAGGTAAATTAAATTTATCAATCTTGTGTTCAGGAAACGGAGAAGATATAATTCAAATGGAGCTTGCACGGTCAATCTGTGAATTTCTCAAAAATGAATATTTTACAAACAATGATCGAATGGTATGCGAATTGGTCAGTGAATATGTTATTAATGAACTAAGCTCTACTGTGAGGTTAAGAGCCATCGATCAGCAATTTCAAGAGAAGCTGTATGTTGGAGTGATTGGATATCTACAAGACCTCAGTCAGAACATCAGACTCTGCTTCTACTTCCACACGACGGAAACATTTAGCATCTGTGTGGTGAACCGAGGGCGAGAAGTGTTTCGAGTCAGCCAGTTGGATGGTTGCCGATACAAGAAGGGGGAATATATGTTATAGGATTGTATAGTTAGGAGTCTTTAATACCTCTAATCTAATACTTTAATAGCTTCAGTTTGAAGAGGTGTTTGAGCTTACGTGACCTGCATTTATTTGTCCACGCACGACCCTGAACTGATTTGTTTCGTCTGGTTGTATTGTTATTTTGATTATATTAGTGGATCGGTTCTTTTTGGGGATTATCACTTATCTACTCCCGGAAAGGACAGCAGCTACCACACCCTCCTTCATAGCAGCATTTCCAACATGAGCCTGGAACCGTCCTCTTGGCTGCCCACACTCCTCAAGAGAGTCGCCGATAACGACAACTCCTCCTACAACCAGCTCGTCGAAAACGGCACTGAAATGGTGTATCATTTGGACAGGTACTTTCCCTACCAACGGCTTAACGTCAGAGCTTTAACCATTGCCTCTTCCTCTGCTTCAATATTAGCCGGCTTGATCTTTTTTTACTTCTTCTTCATGATCCACCCTTCTTCAAGATCTTTCAGACATCAATTGATTTTTGGCCTTATCAGTTACGATTTCCTAAAAGCCTTAGTTCTTTTAATTTTTGCCGCTACTGTTCAAAGCACTAATGAATCAGCAAGCCGCAATAACCATTTTGTGGCTGCTTTAGGTTGGTTGACTTCTTTTAGTATAGAAGGGGCCGATTTAATGATTCTTTATTTTGCTTTACATATCTCTCTGGTTATTTTTAAACCCACTTCGTTTATGTTCAGATGGCTAAATAAAGCATCTGTTAATTCAGCAGAAGGTGGTCTTTACCCTATTAGACATGCCATATTTGCTCTTGCCTTCGTCATTCCTCTCATCTTATCTTCAGTGGTATTTGCTGAAGGTAAGGGTTATTATGATAATATTAATATGAGCTATTATAAACCTTTATCTATTGTTTGGTACGTCACTTGGATTATGAGATGGGCTATTTATCTCATTATCCTATTTATTTATGCCTCCGTTTACTTTCATGTTATGTCTGAGTATAAGAAAGTTTCCTCTGGATTGAAGAAAGTTGGAGGCACAGAGAAAAGAGGTATGGTTCAAGATCTTTGGTCAGATTCCTTATGGTACAAAGTTTCAAAACTTTTATTAATGTTAGTGTTCCCTGATATTCAAATTAGTGCAAAGTTACACGGAAGAGATTTAGATACTGATACTGATATTGCAAATATGGATTATTATAATTCCTCTCGTACAAGCATGAACATGCATTCAGATGATCCGGCTGATGTTAAAATGGCTCAATTAGCTACAATTATGTCCCCAAGTGGTGAGCCTTTACCTACAATACCTTCAGCAACTGAACAACCTGAACGCGCTAATGAACATCCAATGCAACAAATTCAAGGAATTAATATAGCCAATATCGGAATGGATGTTCAAAATGCTTTACATAGAGATGCAATGGAAAAATTTAATACTCGTAGATTACAGATTCTAAGACAAATGAAAGTTATCTTCATTTATCCCTTATCTTTTATGATGTTATGGCTATTCCCTTTTGTTCTTTGTTGTTATTCCATGTATAATGGTTCAGGGGGTTTTCATCATGCTTGGTGTTATTATTGTGTTGGTGTTTCCCAGGGTATTAATTGTTTCATCGATACTATGGTGTTTATAATTAGGGAAACTCCTTGGAGATTAACAAGTGAAAGAATGGATTCAAATGGTGAATATGAAGCATATTCCAATTTAAGCAGACGATTACAGTTTTTGCCAGGTTATAAGATCCCAAATCAATCAAATAATTTAACAGATATAGAAACTTACAAGCATATTCAAAATGAATTAGATTCAATGGACATGTCAAGTATTGTTCGTGCCCCTGAATCAGCTTTTAATATTTCAACAACTACCCCAACAACTGCCGTTAATTTCATTAGAAGAAATTCCGCTATTGATCCAATGAATGATGAAGAGGATGCTGATTTAAGTTTAGCGGATTTCTTAAAATATACTGGACCAAAAACTCCACATACAACACAAATGCACTTTGATGAAGAAAATTCCACAATTGGCCCAGGTATGGAACATAGAAGACCTTCGAAATTAAGTTGGAAAGGTGCCTTTTCAATGAAAGGGTCAGTCAGTGAAAAAAGTAGAATGCAATCCGTTAATTCAACAGCTTCTTCTAAAATATCTTCACATACACAGGGGGTACATTCTAATAATTTACACTTATCTTATATAGAAGAGCAACACCAAAAGCAACAACAACAAGATATTCCAAAACCTATGGAAAAGCAACACAAGTCTGGAAATATCGTTTCTTCTCCTCCTCCCATATTTAAGAAAAATTGGTATTTTAGAAAAATGAGTGGAACTTCAAATTCATCAAATAATCAAGGTACAAGTGTAAGCTCGGGAAGTGCCACTAGTAGTGGAACTAGTAGCAGCGCTTTTAAGACCGATGAAGATGATGATGATTTGGATATATTTGATATACTGAAGATGGGGCCAAAAGGGTCTTAAGATTGTTGTTTTTGAATTTTAAGATATATTGTTATTATTTCAAATGTGTTTTCTATCAAATTGTGTTTTTTAGTGATGGTTTCAAATTTATCCAATGATGTTACTGTTACTTGTTTTCCCTCCTTCTTATTCTGACGTTGCCTTCCATATTCTTTTAGTTTTGCTTTTCTAAATTACCAATATCATTCACTTTATTCTCATTTTTAATTTGCCTTTGCTCCTCTTATGAAGAATGTTTATTGCTATTATTGTTTTCTCTTGTTATCCAGGGTTCTAATTGTTTTTGTTTGCACAAGTTTGTTTTATGTGTGGTATGGTAGATCCTTTATTTTTTGTATTGCCCTGGTTTTGTTTCCAGGCTTTAGATCTAAGTCATGCCTTAATGTTACGTTTTATGTTTCTTTTTTTTGATCTATACTTTCCTTTTCCTTTTAAAACTTTTTCTCTCTCTTAAATTTTTTTGCATTGTTTTATTTTTATTCTTTTGTATAGTGAACAATCTATTGTTATTGTATTGGGTCTTTCATATTTTATCTTATTTTTCTTATCTCATTGTTTCCTGTTTTCCTTTCCTTATTTTTTTTCTCTTTTTAAAAAAATCATGTCTCTAATTTGGTCGAAAACCATCCTCATTGTTTATATCTTCTATAGTATATAATTATTAAAATTATAGTATTTAAATTACAAAAAAGAAAGGATTATGTAGCTGGGATATATAAAGAAAATGAAGTAACTTAGTGAAAATTAATTGATTTATCTTGGTAGACCTCTACCCCTGTTAGCCATTGCAGCAGCGGCAGCATTTGGTTGTTCTTCGTTAGCCTTGTTTGTAATTGATTCATCAACATTCAAAACCAAAATGGCAGCTTCGGTGGCACTTTGTAAAGCATTAATTTTAACCATTGCAGGCTCCCAGATGAATTTTTCAAAATTATTTGAAATGGATTCATTTTCAAAATCTAACCCATACCAAATCTCACCTTTTGAATGCAATGATCTTAATTTATTTAATAATTCAGTTCCATCTAGTCCTGCATTTTCACATAATTGTCTTGGTATGATTTCTAACGCTTTCGCAAAGGCAGATATAATTAATTGTTGTTTACCTGGAATAGTTCTGGAATAATCTCTTAGTACTTTACTTAATTCCATTTCAATTGCACCACCTCCGGCAACGACAAATCTATTTTTAATTGATCTTTTAACAACCATGATTGCATCATGTAATGATCTTTCAACTTCTTCAATGACTTGATCGGCACCACCTCTTAAAATTAAAGTACAAGTTTTAGTTTTTGGGCAACCTTCAAATAAATTGTATCTTTCATTACCAATTTGAACTTCTTCGAATAATTCACAAGTACCTAAATCATTTGGTTTGATATCTGAACAAGTAGTTTGAATTGATCCACCAACTGCTAGAATAACTCTGCCCATATCATCACCTGGAACTCTACCAGCACAGAAAATTCCTCTGTCGGCAAAATATTGGGTTGCTAAATCACCAATCGGTAACTTAGATAACACAATGTTTGCACCTGTAGCCACTATTAATTCTAATTTTTGTAAAATTAATTTCCATTCAGCATCAACGATTTCTTGATAATCGTTAATTTTCTCAATTCTAACTTCAGCATTATCTTTTTCAGCCTTTAATTCTAACTCGATGTTTAAATTTAAAATCTTCGGGTCGCTGAATTTTTTTGGTTGTTGTTCGAAGCCTGCATAACTGAATGTCTTCTTGAATGCAACACCCTTAATTAGTTTAGATGCTGACATTGAACCTCCTGCAACTTTCTTGATACCGATTAAGTCTTCATTTAAATCATCTTGATCTAATGTTAAAACAGACTCAACCACCAACTCAGTAAAGAAATCGGAATTATTGTGAATGATTTTAGAGCTCATGGATGTCTTTGCACAGTTTTTCAATAATTCTTTGAATTCTTCATCATCATCATTTTTTAATTCAACTTGTAACTCTTTAATCTTATCGCATGCTAATTCGCAAGCTTTTCTAAAACCCTTAGTTATAATAGTTGAAGACATACCTTCTTCAATAAACTGTCTGGATTCTTTCAAAAATTCACCTGCCAATAAACTGACACTGGTTGTACCATCACCAACCTCAGAATCTTGTGATCTGGAAATATCAACCAAGATCTTAGCGGCAGGATGAACAACATCAAGCAATTTCAAAATCGTGGCTCCATCGTTAGAGATTGTAGTTTTGTTGTTATTAACTATTAATATATCTGATCCAAATGGTCCTAATGTTGCCCTTAAAGTATCTTGAATGGCAATACATGCATTAATATTTGAAATGATTTGACCTCTACCTTGAGATGTATCAGTACCTTCTTTCAAAACAACAATTGTTGGTGTTTGACCTCCGAAAGACATATTTGTGTATTTCAATTAATAGAGCTTATATTGAGAGTGAAGTGAGTGCTTAAAATAAGAAACCCAGTACAACCACCTCATCAATACCTCTTTTTCAATTCTCGACGTACCAAATTCTGTGAACGCGTTCTAACTTTTTTTTCACGACGGCGCTCCTAGTGTGATTACGTAAGCGGGTTGACTTGGTGTTGCACTTGTGAGTAGATGTATCATCAAAATAAATAAGAAGTATAGTATATACAATATATACAGCAGATATATATCCAATTAAGAAAGAGCAAATTGTGATCTCTCTAAATAGACCAGACTCCCACAGATCCATTGCTCCCACCTTCAACAAGATAACCTTCTTGATATCTAGCACAATTTATAATCTTTTTATTTTCAGAATCTTCAACACCGTTTCCTATAGTCCAATGCTTTTCCGTGATTCTATCATAAACCTTGGCAGTGTTTTCCTGGTTTGTTGTAATAATCTTAGTTTGATCAAACTGCAGTGTTGAAATTGGAGAATCGTATGCAAATGAATCAATAATACCACCTGTTCTTAGATCCCAGATACGTATCGATCTATCAGCTGAACCAGACGTTAGATTTCTATCATCAAACTGCAGGCACGTTACTGGACCCGTGTGCCCTATTAATTGACGGATAACTTCACCACTTCTAAGATCCCATAATCTAACAATACCATCAGCTGTACCTGAAGCCAGCGCAGCATCATAACTTTGTAAAGCGCCAATGAAAGGATATTCACTTGATGTCGGTATACTTGACCAAGTTGAAGCCGAGCCAAAATCTCCAATTGAACCAATATGACTATTCATCATACTCGAAGCCCATAAAATATCAATTGTTTGCATACAATGTCCAGTATTTAAGTCCCATTGTCTAATTGTTTTATCAGAAGAACCAGAGACCAGGGTATTTGAATTAAAACTTAAAGCAGTGATTTCTTCAACGTGACTTTCAAAAGTATTTAATAATGGGCTGGTATCTTCTCCATCAAATGAATGACCCACTTTAGTTAGATCCCACATCTTTAAAGTGGCATCTTGAGAGCCTGTCACTAACAAATGATCGTGCATTTCCATGCATCTGACCGTAGAATAGTGACCTTCCAACAACCCAGAACATTTATACCTATTCATATCCCACACTCTGACAGTATTATCTAATGAAGATGTGACCAAAGTACCAAATGGAGCATCAAACGCTAACGCCGTTATGCTATCCTCATGAGCATGGAATTCATTGATCCTATCACCAGGTTTATAATACTGTTGTAAAGTGGGTTTGTGTCTTCTGGAAGAAACTCTTTTTTTAGTTTTAATGATAGTGTTGGCTAGTTTAGAATGTATGGATTTTGATAGCAATGCATTTTGCTCATCGTAATCTGAATCATCTTCTGCTTCAACATTAATGTAATCTTCATCGTCTTCATCCTCATCTTCAGCAACTGCCTGCTCATTCTTTTTCAATAAAATGGTTTTATTATCGTCATCTTCTGAGGAAGATGTTTCGACTTCGACATCTTTAACTATTTGTAATCTTGATTCAACTTCCAAAAGCTGATCTTCCAAATAAGATTCATCTTGTTCAAATTTAGCTATCCTATCAAAAATTGTCTTTCTCAGGTTATATAATTTTTCAATTTTTTGATCAATTTCATAAATTTCATTAGATGATAATCCTTTTCTAACTTCAATTAAATCCAGTTTGTAATTAATTTCACTTTTATAATGTTTAAGATGTTTCGGATTTTGCGAGAGTCTGATTTTTTCAGCTGTTATGTTGCCAGGAAGTGGATTTCTGTCTTCATCCCAATTTAAAGTTAACAACTTAGAATTATTTGGATTTCTCTTGAACCTTTCCAAATTTTCATCAATTTCAGGAAGTGTTGCGCTAAAACCTTGAAATAAAGAAACTGTACCATCAGCTGTCTTTTCACCTTCTTCAGTTGGCGAAGTTGGCGGCTGATCAGGTATCTCATTTAATAAATCGGTTGATAAAACATTGAAATCTTTTTTATTTTTCTTCTTTTTTAATTTCTCCTGTTTACTCTTTCTAATTAATGAGATGAATTTATTTGGGTTCTCTTGACGATCTTTAATAACAGCTTTTCCCTTGTCACTCGAAATGGTCATATTCAGGGCTTTCTTATATGTATCGTTAGACATCAGTGATTTGTGAGCTTGATTCAAGCCTTTGCCAGAAGTAGTTGAATTGACTATCACTGAGGCAGTGGTTGCCACCGTTCTCGCTATATCTGAGTTTGAGAGGTAGCCTGATGTCGTTTTGTTATTAGACATCAGCTGGGTATATGTGAAGTGATTGAATGTCTAGTATACAGGAGGGGTAACAGGTACAAAAAAGTATAAAATAAACAAAGGGTGTGCTACTTAGACTGACTCCCAGTTAGCTCCAATTCAGTTCGGTTTTTTCTTAGGTGATTGTTTGTGAAGCGAGTTTCTGAAATTTCGTGCGATATTTTGCTGCTGGGGCTCTGATTGGTCAGTCGGCAGAGCCCTCCAGTTGCTCCAGCTCCTGCTCCAATTGATTGATCTCTGCCTCTTCACGGGCTATAAGTGCTTCATAGGTCCTATCTTCTACTGGTTCAACGGACACGAAGTTGACCTTTTTCAATTCATCTTGCTGAGTTGAAATTAATCGCTGGAGTTCCTGCACTTGACTTATCGCCTCTACTATTTCATCGAAGTTGATTTGCTTGACTGGGTACACTTTAGCAAACTCAAAAAGTCTTTTATGTATTTTCTTCAACATCTCGATATCCTGTTCGGGTTGACCAACGTTGTCGGCGTCTAGATCAATTAAATCTTCAGGTTGTAGTTTCAAAATATTAGCCATATCAATAGCAGGGTCTTTTGACAGTCCGAAACGAGTAGTATCATTAATAATATTTGGATCGGAAGCAAATTCTAGTTCTTCATCATCTATTTGTTGTGGGGTTTTATCCTTAAAGAATTCTATTTCCTGGCTTTGAATGTCTCTTATAAGTTGTGTTGTGTCTATGTTATTGATGACTGAGCCTGTAAAGAAGCTTGAAGAGTTAAAATTTTTGGACTGAATTAACTTATTGAGACTATTCATTAGTGACAAGTTCTGGGATGTCATGATTATGTATACTTGTTACTAGTACGTATTTCCATTGACTCAGCACCTACACAAGTGCAAATGAATTAAATATAAAACAAATGGGTTCGAAACGCGTCAACCCCTACACACGCCACGTAACCGCCACCTCATCGGTTCTAAACTTCTGCGTGCATACTGTGTCCTCAATGTGGCTAGTGCGACCCATACGGTACTGCAAAAGACCAGCATGAGCTATCATGATCCCGTTATCAATACAGAATCTCTCGTCAGTGGCATAAATGGACCCATTTCTATCTTTCACCATGATGGTCATCATTTCTTGCAATCTTTCGTTACACCCCACTCCTCCAACAATTAAAACTTGATTGGTGTTCACGTGGGCCATCGCCCTTTCAGTTATTTCAACTAACATAGCAAATAGGCATTCTTGTAATGAAAAGCAAAGATCCTCCACCGTAATATTCTCCAATTTCTTATTTTTCTTTCCTGAGAATAGATCATTGGCTAAATTATCAACGTATTCTAAAATACCACTAATACTTAAATCCATACCTTTAACTGTATATGGCAACTCAACAAAGTTCTTACCTTTCTTAGCTAATTGTTCAATGTTGTATCCTGGAGATGGATTATTAGGTATTTTTAAAGTTCTAGCAAATCTATCAAGACAATTTCCAATTGCAATATCCAATGTTTCTCCAAAAATTCTATACTTCTGTCTAGAATAAGCAATAATTTGTGTATTACCTCCACTAACGTACAAAACAGCTGGATTATCAGCATCTGTAATTTCTCTACCCATTTCAATGTGACCAACACAGTGGTTAACACCAACTAGTGGTATTTCCCATAACTGGCTTAATGTTCTGGCTGCAACAACAACACTTTGTAATGGTGCGCCCATACCTGGACCTTGTGTAAAACAAATACAATCTAAATCTGAACCTTTAACGTAAGCTTCAATTAGAGCTTTTTTGATTATTCTCACAACCCAGTTACGGTGATGTCTAGCTGTGTCCCTAGGTAAAAAACCTTCTCCTGGTGGTGTAACATACGTATCTCTAATGTTTGAAAGAATTTCCGCTTTATTGGTTGGTGTGAGATGACCTTTTGGGTGTTTAATGACACCAATACCTAATTTATTTGCTGATCCTTCTAGTCCTAGTGCTAAATAGAAGTCTCTATCTGGTCTTATATGTTGATCTAAGTCTATCATCTTGGTTGTGCACTGATTAGTTTGAATCTAGCTTGGTCTTTATCGTTAAACCAAGTTTGAAAAACTTAGCAAAAATAAAAAAGTTGGCCTGAGCGACAGAGAAACTGCGAAATAGTCATCCGGCTCATCTCTTCACAGCTCACTCAATCTGTTTTTACTTTACTTCGCATGCATTTGGAAACATAAAGGAAAAATAAGGATAAAATCGAATTCAAAGAATCTCAAAGAATGAAATATACGGTGTAGAAGAGCTGAGCTAAGCTAAAAAAATAAATAAAGTAATTAGGTACTAATTGCAGCCTTGTTGTTGGACTCCTCGTCATCAGTACTTTGATAAGTGGTATGAATATGTTCGGCAGAAACCTCAGCTTCATCCTCAACACTGGTAACAGTTGAACTTTGCTTATCCAAAGCAGTAAAAGGCTTACCTGTATTTTTAGAATAAAAATACAAGAAACCGATTCTTACAGCAGCAGAAGTAAAACCAATTAGGATACCAAAAACAGGAGCAACAACAAAAGCACCAAATGGACCCCAATCAGAATCATCGTATAGACCATTCCAAACTAATAATAATCTACCGCCTTCTTGTGCTGAGTCATAGTAAATGCAACCATAAACGAAAACTGCAAACAAAGCACCAATACCTCCAATCATAACATCAATACCATGTAAGAAGTACACCTTGCTCCATAAACCAAGGAACATAACAGGAATAATTGAAGCGGAAACCAAATCAGCAATTAAATAAATTTGTAAAACATTGGCCGATGCCTTAACAGCCACAACTAAAGAAGGAATCATAATCAAAACAACAATGATTCTAACCCACATGATATGAACTTTATTACGGAAGATATCATTTGAAATAGAAGTTGTAGTAGCACTTAATAACGAATCAAAAGTACAAGTGGAAATTGAAACTGCAAAAATTAAAACGATTCCAATAACCCAGTTATCCATCTTGGCACAAAGAATGTAAAAAGCATTGTAACCGTTATCGTCACCAATTTGTAAATCACCAGTCCAGACGCCAATGATACCCGGTAAACCAGCCAAAGTACAAACAACAAAGCAAACAATGGCTGCAAGTGAAGTACCAATCATTAAATCTTTATCTGATTTGGAAGCAAAAGCTCTAAGCCAAAAACCGGATAAAAAGCAATCGTTCGTAAGAATTGCAACGTTCAAGATATACAATAACATCCAACCAAGTTTATTAGAACCGGTAAGGGCATGATATGTTGCATGCTTCAATTCTTTATCAATATGAATTTCAGTGGAGTAAGCAATAACAGCGATGATTAAAACAATTAGAACAAAAGCAGCTTGATAAGTATCTGTTTTGAAAGAAACGTTAAAGCCACCCAAAGCTGTGTAGATTGTGGTAATCACACATTCAACAACAACGCATGCGGTAGCATCAATACCAGTTAATGCTTCAATAGCATCATTAATGGCAGTTAATTCCGAAATCATATATAAAAACATCGTGAAAATCGAAAACAATGATAAGTATAGACCGGTGATTTTACCAAATCTAGAGAAACACCACTCAGTTAAGACAAAACCTTCAGGGCATTTCTTTCTAATCATTGGAGCAAAAACTGCAAATAAGAAAATTGGGATTGCTCCTGCAATTGTATAAACAAATAAACCATGTAAACCTGCAATATTAGCGATCTGTGGATAAGTAGTTAAAACACCAACACCCATTGCTTTATTATAATAATAATTATTATTATTTTATGTTAGTATTTCCAAAAATATAATGTAATGAGTTAATCAGTCATTGTTGCTTGAATTGTTCGAAGTTATTTCAGCTGTTGTCACGTTGACCAATCAGCCTTGATTGTCACTATCTCTAAGCATGGAAGTTAAGAGCCAAAAATCAAAGAGATAACAGGAGAAGCTCTACTAATCAGCAATAAGTTGTTCACATAATATCAAAAGTGGAATAATATCATATCCTTTGGAGGACAAAATAAAATTCTAGCTTATTACAAGCAAACAAAAGCCAAAGTAGTAGAGAAACCTGAACAATTCGAAGTCATTTAAAAGGACCTGAATGTTCTAAAGTTGCTAAATTTTCGACAATATCAAAAGATCCTCACGCAAGCATTATCTTGTTCGAGTTAAAGCGGTAAAGTCTCAGCTATCCCAGGAAACCCCAGGAATGCACCCGCTCAATTAATATTGTCACCTAAAAAATTATGTAATTGAGTTAGAAGTAAATAATTATCAAGTTGATTATTTAATAAATTTAAAGTTAACAAAGGTGAAAGAATGAATGAATGAATAGTTTGAGTCGTCGAAAATTTTTCAAATTCAGTTGATTCGAAATTTGGAGATGATACTAACCAGACGCAATGAAATTTAAGGCTAAAGGTATACCTTCTTTTGAACCATTTGCAGATAGGAAATTCTTGGAAGTGTTTTGTATTTTGGTCTTCCATAGGGCCAAAGCTATACCTGTAACAAGCATAACCCCATATGTCACATATATGATAGAGTTTGAAGCTTGAGATGATAGAGTCATGATTAAAACTGATTATTTGACGATACCACAGAGAAGAAGTGGTAGCGATATGATCTGCAAACTAGTGGGAAACAAGAGACCTTTTATATATTTTCAAGTTTTTTAATTTCGACTAACCTAATATAATTGCCGCGAGTTGACTCCGCTAACCCTCCTTCGGGATTCTAGGGGCCGCCTATAGTAATTTGGTTGGGTATATCTATATTGAAAGCAGCGGATAATAAAATACAAGTAAATCAATAAATCAAATAATACAAACATTAATAAAAACATCAAAAAAGTGGTAAAATAACGAACCTAATCGTCGTCTAATTCAATGGGATCAGCAAAACTGGTTTGAGGAACCATTAATGAATCAGAATCAGAATCAGAATCAGAAATAACTATCAAAGAATCATCAGGTATGGATATCTTTGTTCTCTTACTTACTTGCGAGTCGAAACTATCGTCAGGTATATCATCTATATCTCTTGTTCTCTTACGACTTGATGTATTATACATTGATGATTTGAAAGGCTTGGATTTAAGTCTCTTTTCTTTTTTGACTTTAATTGGAGTAGATTCAGATTCGATGACAGATGAATCTTCTTTTCCAATTTCTGGCTTCACACTTGTTCTAGATATACTTGCTGATCTTGATTCAGCGTGTATCACACTTGTTGCAACTTCTTCATGATGGCGTTCAGGGGATTGACCTCTAGTTTCTCCTTCCTCCTCTCCGAATAAGCTACTTGAATCATGATGGTCTTCTTGCTCTTCATCATTATTGTCGTCTTCCTCTTCTTCATTATTGTTGTGAGCAGAGAATTCTGTTCTGAAATTATTCTTTTCTTCCGCATTATCTTCTTGTGGTTCAACGTAAGGGGTTTCTTTATTAGCTTCTAATTCTTCAGCTTCTTTAATACAATTTTCAATTTTTAATTTGAAGGCATCATAATTCTTTTTACCATTAGTCATTTTTATTCCAGCTTCCAAATCACCATATAACAATTCTTCATCTTCTAGGGTCTTGAGGATTTTTTTCAATTTTTCTAAACCAGCATTCTTATCAATGGATATTTTAGGTAAGTGCTTCAAGATAGCTTTTATGAAATCTTTATTTCCATCAACTGCAAAAATTCTGCATAAGTAAGCCAAAAGCTGTAAGATAACGTCAGCAAGCATTGAACTATCATCAGTTTCATCTTGGGTAGTTTTATTAATCATATTGGAAGGATTGGTCCAAAATAAAAGTTGTTCAATAACTTTATCTGGAGTTAACTTGAAATCTTCAGATGCAGTCTCCATTTTTTCTGCCCATTTACCAAAAACTCTATCTAAAGTATCAGCAATAACACGAATCATTCTATGTTGATGATTTGGGTGTGAGAAGGCATAAGCTGGAATACAAAATGCAAAACACTGTTTTAAAGCTTCGTTTTGATCAATTAATGGACTAAAGTAAGTAATTAGAGTAGCTTCAAATAATTCATCATCAGTAATAACATCACATAAAAATAATTTAAACAAAGCTTCACCTGCTGTGGCTTGAACACCTTTTCGAACAGGAGAAACTAAATTCTTGTAAAATGCTTTAGCAACCGCCATGGTATCAACAGCATTATCTGAGCCAGTTTCCAAAATTGAGATACCATGAATAGCCAACAAATCAGACATACATCTTAAACCACCTATTGCTAATTCATCACTTTCACCTTTAGTTGCAAAAATACAGAAAAGGAACATACTGTCAGCTGCTAATTGTTTATCTAATAAGCAGCATAATCCAAGACAATCAATAGCTAAACCTCTAACTTGAACTTCATTTCTACGAACAGCTGGATGAATAAGACTTTCCAAAAGTGACATTAAATACATATTGTCTTTCAATGGTTCATGAACTAACTCTAATAATCTTTTGGAAATTGTCAAGCAGTTCATTAAAACTTCAGGTGATAATTCTTGAACTTGTTGTAATTCACGTTGCATAGATTTGTTGGCTGAATTGATTGAAGCTCTTGAAAGTTCTGCTCTTGCGTCTTGATAAACACCTGAAGAAGAAGAAAGGTCGTCAATATCATCATCGTCACTCTCATTTTCATCGTCATCTTCTTTAGCATTCTCAGTTGTTGGTTTTATTGTATCGTAAGCAAAATCTTTTAAATCATTAATAATTTCAACAATCATTTGAGAAAAATCACGTTCACTAATGGATAGTTTTCTTATACATTGAAGTAAATATTGAACAATGCTATCAGGTAAGGTATCTCTTTCTAATCTATTTCTTAAAACCAATAGCATTCTACTTCTACCAAATTCATCACTGTAATCATAGTCAACTGCAATTTTCAACAATTCTGTAAGAATGAAATCGTATTCCCTCGTATCTTTTAGTTCAGAAAAATTTGGGATGTGACCATCTGCATCTGCTTCTTGCTTTTCATACAATTCATATAAGTGGATATACTTACTTCTTTCACTGAAATAATGTTCAAGTAATTCAGAATATGCAGTAGTAACTGGGAAATTCTTTTCAACAAGATCACCTAAATTGTTATCATTACAGTATTCAAAGAAAACACGAAATAGCAAAGCATATTCAGAGGTTAAATCATCAAAATGCTCTTTTTTGATAGCTAATTTTTCAGCAAATTCAGTTTTGTCATCAAAAAATGCTCTAACAGCAACTTCTGCAATATCACTTTTCATAACATTTAAAGCATTCAAAAGTTCAAAAATATTGTTTTCACATTGGGTGAACCAGGTATCAGTAAACCATTTAGCAGTTGCTTTTCTAACCTCTTCATCTCTATCTTTTAAACCCCAAGAAAGTAACACATCTCTGGCTTTTTGAGTGATAACATCTAAACGAATTGACGGCAATATATGGGAATAAACATATTTTCTATTAGCAGCAACAACATCTCTAGCTCTTTCATAAACATATTCTAAAGTACCGCGTGTCTTTTCAACTTGATTTAAACAGGTCTTTCTAACTTCTGGATTGGTATCATTTTGCATAACAAATCTAATCTTCTTAGCTGCTTCACTTGTTTGAGCAGCATAATCCTCTTCCTGGAACGAAGCTAAAGTAGTCACTGCTTTTACTCTAACTGACGCTTCTTTATCGTATAATCTCACCAAAAGATTCTCACTTAGAGCTTCATATAAATCGGCATCAATGTAGTTCATACGGTGCATCAAATGTGATAGAAGATGACAAACACGGTATCTAACTTGTTTGTCTTGTGCTTCAAAACCTTTAATTAAATGATTGGCTAGCATATTAACATAGTCTGTATAAAGTCTTGATTCGAATGAATTCTCATCGGTGTCTTCTGGGGGGCATATTTCACCTGTAAAAGAGGCAACAAACTTAACAAGTCTATCACCAACAGATTCAGTTTTCTTGATACGTAAAATCTTGTTGATCATCTTACAAAAGATGGCATTAAATTGTTTGGATAACCTTATCTCATAACATCTTTTCTGAATAGCTTTTAAAGTAGCAACTTGTCTTCGGTGGACTGAGACTGTTGTTTGTGAATCTTGAAATGTTTTCCTGATTGCAGTTTCAATCTCTGTAATATCACTCAACTGACTAAGAGAATGGAGATATTTTTTATTCTTTGTCGCCTTTGTTCTGTTCTTAGCAGACGTTGTTTCCGATTGTGACATTGAGATTGTAATTAGAAGTATTTCTGTTATTTAAACACGTAAAGAAGAAGGCAAAACATAGTTCAAACTTAAAGTGATCTTGGAAATGAAAACAAAACATTGACGCGGCTCACGGTGCACGGGTGCTCAGGACGAAGATTTGTTTGAGTACTCTGATGATTATGATTAAAATGAAATACCTGAACTTTATACACCAGAGATTGACCTTTTAGATATTTATTTACCACAAATGGAAGCATCAACAATAGGTCCTGAGATCTGTCTTTACAATTTGACGCTCAAGCCTTCTACTACAACTTTAAAGGCTTGCATCGGTAATTTTAGAGGTAACAAAAAACAGCAAGAAGTTGCAAAGGCTACAAACTCCTCAATTGAATTATGGAAGTTGAATAGAAATACAGGGTTGTTTGTCAAGTTAATTTCTCAACAACTTTTCAGTAATGTCAGATCCATTCAAAATTTCAAAATAACTGGTTCAAGCAAAGATTATCTTATAGTTACAACAGACAGTGGAAATTTATCAATATTACAATTCAGCAATGACACAAATCAATTTGAATCTGCTTCAAATGAACCTTATTTCAAGACGGGTATTTCAAGGATATCACCAGGGGAATATATTGGTATTGATGGACAAAGTAGAGCTGTTATGATTGCAGCCATTGAGAAGAATAAACTAGCCTATACATTTAGAAGAGATTCAAATGAAAAACTTATAGTTTCGTCACCTTTAGAGGCTTCAAAAAGCAGACAATTGACTTTCAATCTTTGTGGGTTGGATGTTGGTTTTGAAAATCCTTTATTTGTTGCTATAGAATGTGATTATGGTAATATTTCTCCAAATTTATCCACAGTCGAGAAATCATTAAACTATTACGAGTTGGATCTTGGATTGAATCATATTATCAAGAAATATTCGGATGAAATACCTTCAACTTCAAATTTTTTAATACCTATACCGGGTGGTATAGATGGACCATCTGGGGTTCTTGTATGTTCAGAAAACATGATTCAATATAGATTTTTATCTAAAATGACCCACCGCATTCCCATTCCTAGGAGAAAAAATCAAACTGTCCCATCTCAAATAGTTTCAGGTGTTGTTCATAAAATCAAAAATAGTTTTTTTGTGCTATTACAATCCAATCTGGGTGATTTATTTAAAGTTACTTTTGATTCCGAAATTCAAGATTCTGATGAATCTGAAGGTGGTGGTATTGTGAATTCTATGGAAATCAGTTACTTTGATTCTATTTGTGTCTGTTCCTCCTTGATTATTTTTAAATCTGGTTTCATGTTTGCAAGCTCTCAGTCTGGTGATCAATACATATATCAATTCGAAAAATTGGGTGATGATCCTGAATATAAGTGGAACTCAGTTGATTTCCCTGATGAACTAGCTGTATTGGAAGAAAAAGAAGTTTATTTTGATTTAAAAAAGGAAGATAATATTAGACTGATCAGTATCATAGAAAATCTAAATCCTTTGATAGATGCAAAACTATATGATTCTGGCAACGCATCTGATCTACCTGTTATTTATTCACTTTGTGGCTCTGGTCCTAAATCTACACTCAAAATAATCAATCATGAATTAAGGTACACGGAACATGTTTCTCAAGAATTGCCTTCCCATGTTATTAAAGTGTTTGCTACTAAGACTCATAATGAAGATGTATATGATAAATTTGTTGTTCTTTCTTTCTTTAGTGGAACGTTGATTCTAGGTTTAGGTGACGATGTTGAAGAAGTTGAGAATTCAGGTTTCAACACAGATTTGGCTACTATTGATGTCCAGCAAATTGGTAGTAAATCTCTCGTTCAAATTCATTCAAGTGGTTTTAAACAAATATTTTACAGTGAAAGTGATGAGCCTGAAAAGGAAGTTGATTGGACACCACCAGCTGGTATAGAGGTTCTTCATTCAAGTTGTACAAATACACAAATTGTGTTAGCACTATCAAATAGAGAATTAGTTTATTTTGAAGTGGACGAATTTGATAGATTAATTGAATATAGTGAAACTAAAGAAATGGAGGCACAAATTTCTTCTATAACACTTGGAGATGTTCCATCAGGACATAAAAGGTTTCCTTTTATAGTTGTTGGATGCACAAATCAAACATTAACAGTTTTGAAAACAGACCCAGATTCAACCTTGGAAGTTGTGGCTAAAGAAAGTCTAAGTTCTAATGCTTCTTCTTTGGTTGCTATGTATTGTAGAACATCCACATTTGGAAACTTCGAAGAGGAGGAGGATGATAATACAGATAGTTTTTTCAATGATTCTTCAATGTTATATTTACATGCTGGTTTAGAAAGTGGTGTGTATGCTCGTTTACAATTAGATTCTGTTACTGGTGAATTAAGCAATCCAAGAAATAAATATACTGGACCAAAGGCAGTTACTTTATGCAAGCTTAAATTAGGTGGTAAAAACACCGTGGGTATTATGTCAACTAGATCATATATTGGATATCCTACTGATGACTTGAAAATTACTGCCCTTTCTAAGAAAAATCCTTCTTTTAATTACATGTGTTCTTTTGAAACTGAAGCGATTAGCAAGAATGGTACGTTGGGTATAGATGGTGAGAACGTTGTGTTTTTAACAATTGATCAACTTGCTACAGACATGTTGACGGAAAGCATAGAATTAAGATATACACCTAAAGCTATGACTGATTGTACTGAATTGAATGGTATGATTTATATTGTGGAATCAGATTATAATGTTAAATCACCATATTTAAAAGATATTCAAAACTCACAACAAGAAGAGATTATTTCATATGGAGGTGATGATGAGGAAGAAGACGAAGACGATGGAGAAGTATATGATGAGTCCAAAGAACCAAATCCTGTACTAATTGCTAAAAAGTTTGGCTACGAATTTTCAGAAGGATCATGGGGATCATGTATTCAAGTTGTTTCCCCAGAAGAGAAAGGTGTTGGTCAAACGATTGAGTTAGTTAATGAATCAGTTTTTAAAGTTTGCCAAGTAATGTTTGAATCCCAGCCTGATGATATTTATTTAATTGTGTCTTCAAGTTTAAACCAAAAATTAGCACCAAATAGCAACACGGGCTCTTTCTTAAGAACTTACAAAATTAATACTGATGGATCTTTGGAATTTGTTCATAGCACTGAAACTGAATCACTTGCTCTTTCAATAATACAATTTCAAGGAAAGTTGCTAGCTGGAATTGGCAATCGGTTGACGTTATTTGATATTGGCTTCAAGCAACTACTTAAAAAGGGTTCGGTTTCTCTAAGATGTAACCAAATTGTTGATATTCAGACCCAAGGTTTTAGGGTCGTTGTCAGCGACATTAGAGATAGTGTTCGTTACGTTGTTTACAAGCCTTTAGAAAATTTATTTGTTGAGTTTATTGATGATTCGATTCAAAGACATGTTACCAAATCATTAATGTTAGATTATGAAACTACTTTGTTAGGTGATAAGTTTGGTAGTATTGCTATTTTAAGATGTCCTCAAGATGTTTCTAACTTGAGTGATGAAGATAATCACGGCGCTTTAATCGTTGGTAAAGGTACTAAATTCAATGGTACCAATTACAGGTTAAACAATTTGGTGAACTTTTATTTAGGTGATATTCCTACAAGTTTTCAAAAAGGTGCTTTGAGTATCGGTGGTAGCGAAAGTATTGTTTACACTTGTTTACAAGGTAAGATCGGCTGTCTTTATGCTATGAAAACGTTAAGAGAAATCAATTTTTTCAAAGAGTTACAGAAACAAATTCTTAATGAACTTGATGTGTTAACTGGTAGAGACTATTTGAAGTACCGTGGATATTATATTCCTGTTAAAAATTGTATTGATGGAGATTTAATGGAGGAATACTTTAGAATAAATGGTGAAAAGAGATTAAAGATTGCTAACAATATGGAAAGACTTCCTAGAGAGATTGACAGAAGGATTTCCGAGATGAGAAGTAGAATCGCCTACTAATGTTTTATAGTTTTATTTAGTATTTACTTTAATTGTAATAATAGTTACCTTGTTAAACACTGCTAGTTATCATTGATCGATGATCCAGAAGAGCAGCAAATGTGCGCCGCGAAACGAAGCGAGCTGACACAGATTAATTAATTGAACAACAAATCAGGTCGAGTTTCAGCGTAGAGCATAGAATATTGGGCCCACAGGTTACACACAACTCACAAGAGTCACAACACCCATCACTCGTTAAAATCCAAAGTCACAGAAACTAAACTGATTATCTAGCTGTCAGCCTGTCACAAACCATGAGCTACTCGTCCAGAAAACAACATAACGAAAGAAATCAACAGATATTAAAGGCCCTTTTAAAAGACGAGCCAAACAAGTTCTGTGCCGACTGTAAGAATTCAAAGAACCCAAGATGGGCTTCCTGGAACTTGGGTATTTTCATCTGTATCAGATGTTCGGGTATTCATAGATCCATGGGTACACATATTTCAAGGGTCAAGTCTGTGGACTTGGATTCATGGACTGATGAGCAAGTTAAATCCATGGTCAAATGGGGTAACGCTAAAGCTAATGGTTTTTGGGAATCTTCATTGCCAGATGGATATGTTCCAAATGAGTCCAAGATTGAGAACTTCATAAGAACTAAGTACGACTTGAAGAAATGGACTAACGGTTCAACGCCTGATCCAGCCACAGCTCATGCGAAGCCAACTCCCACCCCAAGAGTTGTTTCAGGTGGTACTAAGACTAGAGATTCTCCACTTCCTATTCCTGGCTCCCGTACTGCAAGTGGTAGCAAGCCTAGCGGCTCCCTGCTAGACTTAGATTTTGGTGTTTCTAACCCAACCCCATCACCAACTCCACAAGCACCAACAGCGGCCTCACAACAGCACAAGCCAAAAACAGAGCCAACAACATCACAATCGTCATCTAATTTAGGTGCATTATCTTTCTTGGACAGTAGTGCCTCCTCTACTGGCTCTTCTTCCCAGCATCAAAGGCCAGTGAACAATGCCGACTTGAAAAAATCAATCTTATCATTATACTCATCACCATCACCATCCCCTGCTGCATCAACAAATTCATTACCTTTAATGAATGGTGGAGGCCGTACTTCCACCCCAATGTACTATCCAAACTCAACAGCAAAGCCACAATCAACAACTAATCTAACATCAGGTCTGGCTAGCCTGAACTTGGGTAATGGATCAGGTAGTAATTCTATATCCACTATTGGAGCAGGATCACAGTCATCAAATGGTTGGGGTGGTTTAGATAATGCTACTACTAGTTCTGGTGTTTCCAATCCCTGGTCAAGCGGCAACACAGCTACTACAACAACAGCTAATAAAAAGAAGTATGACGATGATGTTTTCAAGAATGTTTGGAATTAAAATTGTTATATTGAGTCAACATTTTTTGATTTTTGAGCCGCATTGAATGAATATAAGCAGATCTTTCATACTCTTTTCTACATCTACACTTACAGTGCATACTTTCTTTATTATTACTTTCTGTGTTTTTGTTTTTATGTTTTTTTTCTTTTTCTCTGTTAAGTTTAACTTGTTGTTTTATTTCTCGTTCCCGATAATATCATGTCTTTTTAGAGCCTTGCATGAAGTGTAGTATAAAATTTATAATTTGTTTTCTTTTAAATAATTGTTTTGTGTGTATCTATCTATCTATCTATCTATCTATCTATCTTCTCATGATTTTTAAATTTTTTTTCTTTCATCTTTTTCCTTTTGTTGTTTTCAAACTTTTAATAATACTAGTAATACTATAATTGAAAAATTTCACGTACTTTGAGAATACTTACACAAAACAGTTATACATTTTGGAATGATATTTAAAAGCAAATATAAAAGGAACATACATACTCAAAAGAAATATAGCTGATATATCTGTTTTATAAAATATTAAATAGAATAAACGATTATTCAAATCATTAAATCGTTTGAACTTAAATTATTTAATGAACAGATTCAAAAGGAGAATCTAATGGAGATAATAATTGCTTACCAGCAAAGTAGTCAACAGTTTGCTTACCTCTCTTGGCAACACCTTCTGGGGTAAACTCAAAGAATTTATAAATATCAGAAGCCTTACCTGAAGCACCGAATCTGTTGATACCAAATTGGACATGAGAGTACTTAGCCCAGCCGGAAGTGGACATAACTTCAACAGACAAGATTGGGATACCATCTGGTAAAACGGATTTCTTGTATTCGGCAGATTGAGCATCAAAAGTATGGAAATCTGGTAAGGAAACAACAGAGGTTGGGATACCTTCGGCAGCTAATTTCTTAGCACCATCGATAGAAAGAGAAACTTCGGAACCAGTGGAAACAATGATTAATTTAGCATCCTTAGCTTCAAAGATAGTGTAACCACCCTTAGAGGCTTTTTCAATGGAAGAACCGGCTAATTGTGGTAAGTTTTGTCTAGACAAGGCTAAAACGGATGGTGTGTGCTTGGATTCAATGGACTTTAAGTAAGCAGCAGAGGTTTCATTACCATCAGCTGGTCTCCAAACCATTAAGTTTGGAATAGCTCTGAAGTGGGCCAAAGTTTCAATAGGTTGATGGGTTGGACCATCTTCACCTAAACCAATGGAATCGTGAGTAGCAACCCAAATGACTGGGTGGCCAGATAATGCGGATAATCTTAAGGCACCAGCGGCGTAAGAAACAAAGTTTAAGAAAGTGGCACCGTAAGCTCTAAAGTTAGCACCGTAGGCAGAGATACCGTTAATGATGGCACCTAAACCATGTTCTCTAACACCAAATCTAATGTATCTACCGGAGAAATCACCTAAACCAGTGGATGGTGGTTGGAAATCAACAGCTTCCTTCCATCTGGTTAAGTTAGAAGGAGTTAGATCAGCAGAACCACCAATTAATTCTGGTAAGACGGATTGAATACTGGATAAAACGGTTTCAGATAATTTTCTGGAAGCGACAGCAGCATCTTCTGGCTTGTAAACTGGTAAAGCTTTTTGCCAGTCAGTTGGTAATTCACCTGAAATTCTTCTGGATAATTCAGCACCTAATTCTGGGTATTCTTTAGTGTATCTAGCAAATAAATCATTCCATTCAGCTTCAGCCTTGGCACCAGCTTCAGCAACTTTAGCGTATAAGTCGTAAACATCTTGGGAGACGGAAAAAGTTTCTTCCGGGTTGAATCCCCATTTTTCCTTTAATTGCTTGATATCATCAGCTTTCAATGGAGCACCATGAACAGAGTGAGTACCTTGCAATAGAGAACCGTAACCAATGGTTGTAACAAGCTTAATACAAGTTGGCTTGTTCTTGGATTGTTTAGCCTTGGCAATAGCAGCAGAGATAGCCTCGACATCAGTATCAGCATCTGAAACTTCCAAGATTTCCCAACCGTAAGCTTCTAATCTCTTGGAAACATCTTCGGTGAAAGCAGCGTTAATGTTACCATCAATAGAAATGTTGTTAGCATCGTAGAAAGCAATCAAGTTACCTAATTGTAAATGACCAGCTAAGGAACAAGCTTCGGAGGCAACACCTTCCATCATACAACCATCACCAAAGAAAGAGTAAGTGTAGTTATCAGAAATGGTGAAACCTGGTTTGTTGTAAGTACCAGCGATTTGAGCTTGAGCAATGGCTAAACCAACAGCGTTAGAAATACCTTGACCTAAAGGACCAGTGGTGACTTCAATACCTGGGGTTTCGAATTCAGGGTGACCTGGAGTCTTAGAGCCTAATTGTCTGAAAGACTTTAAATCGTCAATGGATAAATCGTAACCGAATAGATGTAGCAAGGTGTATAATAAAGCAACAGCGTGACCGTTAGATAAGACAAATCTGTCTCTGTTTAACCATTCTGGGTTTTTTGGGTTGAACTTCATTTGAGTGAATAAAGCATGAGCAGCAGGAGCCATACCCATTGGGGCACCAGGATGACCAGAGTTGGCCTTTGCGACGGTGTCGACTGCCAACAATCTAATAGTGTTGATAGCTTTGGTTTGTAAATCAGAAGACATTGTGATTAGTAGGTCTAAAATTGAAGTGTTCTTCTTATAATTAAGCAAAGCACTTTAAGAAGGAGATGGGAAAAAAAGGAAGAAACAGAGAAAAGGCACAAATACAAGAAGCTGCCATGGAGGCCATCGTGGTTTGTTGGAGCAATTTTGCTTCACCATCCAGCTCATTTTTCTGGTGGCGGTCGTGCGCGAACCAAGCGACAATACGTAACGGTGACACATAGTTTAGTGGCCCATAGACGAGCTAGGCTTACCCTTTTGGTTCAGGAAAGATTTACGTTAGATCCGATCTGATCTGATTTGGAGAGTTGGATTGTACTCTTTCTTTTCTGTCTTTTGCAACTCCTATACACTATACGATCTTGAATATCTTGAATATCTTGAATATCTTGAATATCTTAAACATCTTGAACCAGTTAATTCTAAATTAACTATGAGCTACACAATTCACGGGCCCCGATCGGCTGCTAAGACCCCAGACTCCTTACAAATACAAATTTCCACAAATGGCCGGCAGCCGGAGTAGAAGCAGGTTGGTGTTGTTAAAGAGCCATCCGGAGCACAGCACTCCTATTCGAGATCAGTTTCTAGTTTTCGGAGTTCTCACTTTTTCTCAACTCATATTACTAATACAGTAGTCTAGCCGTGTTTTGGATCGAGTAATTCTCGAGTAAAGTAGGTTCTTCTTGTATACGATACCTTGTATCTCGTCATTAATATGGAGGTATGGCAATAAATTTATATATGAAGTTAACTCTTGTATGTGTGCAAACGAGGTGGAAAAACACAAATGGTACAAATGGTAACTATTTGTTTTTTATTCGATTGAGGGATTTATAAGATGACCGTCTTTTTTTTCATTTAATTTCGGTAATTAATATCTTACAACTAGGGTTGGGGCTGAATAAATATTTCACACTATGTATAGATATGTATGTATATATATTTCACAACGACTTTAATTGTAGAGGATTAATCAATCCGTGCTAGTATGGTATAAGTTTAAAGGGGTTAAGCGCCCAATTCCTTGAGGGAAATTTGGAGGCTAAACGTTAAATGTCAAGGGAGGTTACGTGAATTTCTTTCTTAGTTATCTTTATATATCCCTGAAACTTTCATATCCTCAATAGTCACTTGCTGGAAAAGGAAAATTTGATTTACTGATTACTGAATCATTTTCAGCTAAGGGCATCGCATTTTCGGCATCGCATTTTCGGGGTAGCAGCATTCCCAAGATTGGAAGCAACAACATGTCCATTCTTTCAAATAGAAAAAGAAAGAGAAGCGGGTAGTATTAGTACCATCACAGAACAAATAATAAAAGAAACTATCATTCCGTGAAATTAACATATAAAACACAAAACCGACCAATCTGAGAGAATTGAAAACTTCAAAAGCTTCGAAACGAAATTCAAAGAGGTGAAATCAAATAAGTTTATACAAATAGCAACAAAAGGGATATAAGGAGAAATAAAAGTAGTTTTTCTATTGATTTCTTGTTCTACCAACTTTTGTTAGTATTTGGACTAATATTGTCCATGCTACTTGATCAGAAGACGTTGCATGTAACATGTGGTAATCCGTTTCCAATTAGTCGAAGCACTTATAATGAAAATTCCAACTCCATATCGGCGACGGTATTCCTTAAAATAAAGTTGTAGCAATAACCTTTCCCTACTGTCAAAGCTTTTTGCGTTGTTCTCATTCCTGTACTGAAGATATTTTTACATGTATTTTTTTCTCTCTCTTTTTCTCTGTGTCTTTTTATGGTTCTTTGTTGTAGCGCTCGCTATCCATGGTGATTTTCCACCCATTCAATTATTAGTATAGCGATTTGAACTCTTCATGCTTGGATTTGTAGATTGCAAAAGACTGATGAATGCAATTTAGGTCAATCAATGCTTGACAAATGGGGAACCTTTCTTATATAGTTTATCCAAACAGTTTTAATAATGGTGGTATCGTATGTGATACGTTACCATATCCCGTCTCCAGCCACCCAGTATCGTTTCTCGAAAAAGCCACCAACAGTCCCCACAGTCCTGATTATGCTTCCCCACAAAAAAGACCAAAACCAGAGAGATGGGAATGAGCCTTTTTCCCATCCTAAATCTTGCAATCTAAATCTAATCATGGTCTTTCTATCACCACCCTGGACCATACGTTAGAACATACTAAATCTTGTACAATCCGCCCACACACACAAATAAGATTCACGATATCGAATAATTGAAGTGGCCGTTTCAATACGGGGCCGGAAAAACACCGTTTACCCGCATATGTGTAGATTGAGATTGGAATTGGTATTCTTATCATTCATCTTACACATACTGCACTCAATCTCTGTGAATTGCATATATTTATATATATATATATAGAGAGAGAGAGAGAAAAGAATATTTCTAGGTTCTCTTGATCCTGTATATCCTATGGACCTCACTTTGTGAATGGAATATTAGATGAGATGTACTTACTAGTTAAAGACATAACAGTCAAGTCTAGTAACTATAACACATGTTGCATGTTGCCCCGTTTACGCGGTAATCGGTCCAGTGTCATCCCACTAACATAACAGATTCCCAGAATCTTGAGTACATATGTATCAATTGTGGAAGTACTTATAACACTACACTTAAAGTAGCCAGCTCAAAGGTACAAGGAGAACAATATACTGAATTGAGGCGTTTGGAGTAAGAATTGAGGGATCACCTAAGGAGGTATTTTACAATTTTACAATTTTCGGTTTTTCAAGGACAGAGCTTGATCAGGAATCTCGAACTTCGAATTCAGCTTACTTAACAGTTGCTTCTGGAGTAGGAATGGGGAATAGAATGTGGTGGAAGTACCAGGGTTGTAGTACCGTAGCTTCAGATACCAGTTGGATCGATTCTGGAGAGAAGGAAGGAATGCTTTCTTTCCACTATCACCAAAAGCCCCACACCGGTTCGCCACTCAAAAATCCAACTCAATTCAATCAACTGTTTTTTATCAATTAACTCCAGACTTGACTATTTTCTTTTGCTGTCTTGATCTCTATCCCTTGTTCTTCTTCTTTCTGGACATTTTTCTGGCCACTCGCTTGCTCTACACTCCGTCTCTTCCAGCCCAACATCCTACCACCAGTTCCAGGTTCCAGGTTCGAGTTCCTACTTCCCACTTACTCACCAGAAAGGGTCTCCCCGTATAACCTTTACCCCATATTCCATATTGCCAAATTACCAAACACCCATTCCTGTTTCTCTGTGTATTGGACTTCCATATTCCTTACAACTCTTTAGATTTCAGACCCACCTCAGCAAGGTTGCTCAGATCCCATTTAAGCCAGCTGTCTCTGTCCTCACACCTCTCTAGCCTGAGGCCTCCCCCACAAAGTAGAGTCTCTCAAAAGAAACACCCAGCAAAGCAAAAAATTGTGCCTACTCCACGACGCACCTCCTCGGAACAATTCAAATCCACTTCGATTAACACACACAGATTCTTCACTTTCCTCCTGTTTCTTTCTTCTTTACTACTGAGAACAGCTCCTATTACCTTCCATGGCCGCTCAGATACCTCCAGGAAGTCAATCCACATTTAGAATGACTTTGAACAAAAACAGCTCTATTCCAAACAATACCACTCCACAACCTGCCACCAGCACTAACGCCATGCCGTCTTCTCCAGGTTCTGCAAACTCTCAACTTACTTCAACGGGCTCTCCCCCTTTAACCCCGGCTGCTCAAAATTTATCTGCTAGCTCAAATTTGAAGAAAAAAGTGCCTTCATCTGATTTACCAAGACCTTACAAGTGTCCTATGTGTGATAAGGCGTTCCACAGATTGGAACACCAAACTAGACATATCAGAACTCATACGGGTGAAAAACCTCATCAATGTAACTTCCCTGGTTGTTTTAAACGTTTCTCAAGATCTGATGAATTGACTAGACATTCAAGAATTCATTCAAATCCAAATTCAAGAAGAAAAATACCAACGGTAAAATTTACCACTAGTGTGGTCAAAAAATCAGCTTCAACAACAAAGCTGTCTAAAAGAGCAATTTATCACAATAAAAAGCAACAGCAACAACAACAGTTACAAAAATCTTCCGATGACGATAAATCGGCCACTGACATGAAGATTGATAGTGACGATGAAGAAGGCGTTCTATTACAAGTTAAACCAACCTTGCCTAATGCTCCTCCGATAAAATTAGAAAATTCTAATAGTATGGTTGGTGTAAAACAAACTCGTTCTTTCATTGATATCAACGTCCTAGCTTCTGCTGCTACACAGGAATTACAGAATTTGCAGCAACAACAAAATCAAGCTGCCACGGCTGCTGCATTTGCTTTGATTTCATCCAGTAACGGTAATGAAAAAATTACCACCAGTACATCAGCTACCGATCTTCAATATGTTAAATCACTTCCGTCTTTATCTCAATATTTCACACCTACTGCCGGCAGTCATACCAATTTATCTTCTTTAAATGATGAAAACAAAACATCCAGTAATACAAATTTACCATCTTCTCCCACAACATCAACATTTCACCCGAAACCTTTACCAGGATTACAAAGACTTGCTCCATTACAACAAGCTTCATCTAGTGGATCACTCCCAACACTGAATTCACTAACCTCCATACCATTTAAGCTACATGCAAGCACATCCTCAAACTCCCTAGCTAGATCATACTCCAACACTGATTTATCAGCATATTCATCGGCAGCCGAATTCATAGCTCCTCAATATAAGAAATCTAGACCTAATTCCCCAGGTTTGGTTCAACCACCAACATCACTATCCAGATCCCCTAACTCGTCACCCTATTTACCAAACTTACTAAACCCATCATCATCATCATCAAATACAAGAGATTCATCAGCTGCATTGCACTTATTAGGCTTCTCATCACAACAAGCGTCTGCGAACAATCAACGATATCAAACGCCCGATGCTACCCCATTGCAAACTCCAAGTGTATCGCCTCGATTAGGTAGCTCTACAAATCTGCTCTCTTTTTCAAACAATATGACAGGGGTAGTTTCGTCAGATACTAGTATGACTACGATTAACAATTCCAGTAACAATGCCAGCAATAATAATGGCACTGAAGATAGTGGGAAGAGTCATTTGCCTCCATTGTCTTCGTTGAATTTGCCAAATAGTCAACTGGCTGGTTCTTCTTCTTTTACGAATTTGTCTGGGCTGCAACAAGATAATAATAAATAGATCATTTACGACCTTGATGATGATGATGATGACAAATCATCTATGATTCAAAGGGGAATGTTGCGTTGGATAGATAGATACTTTTTTCTGCTGCTTCTATTAATATAGTAAATTGTGATTTTAAATATGGGTTGTACTTTTACATTATTTTTTGATTTTTGTTTGCTGCAAACAGGCACGGGAAATTGAGCTATCGTTGATCACAGATTTAACTAACTGTCAACTAGGCTTTGACCTTGGCTAATTAAAGTGATATCTCCAATGGATATCAAATGGTCGACTATAGATAATAACCGGCCAGTATTCGTTGTGCTGCAACATTTGAAAACATGCTGCTGTTTTTTTTTTTTTTTTGGTATCGGTTTCAAATGCTTTGAATCTTAGATTGATTTTCTTTGATTTTATCGATATGGTGTATTATATGTATGGCTAAGAAGAAATAGTTATAATGATTGAACCATGAATAATTATGGAAAGAAACAACCGAGGAACAAAAACACTCAAGATGAATATGCAAAAGATGAGGATGAAAAATTATAAGATGCATATTACTTATTAGCGTAGTAATTACTAACTACTACACCATCCTGGAAAAAATAAAATTTTTGTTGTTATTTGCTTCTTTTTTATTTATTTTGCATTGAGGAATTGCTATTATTATCAGAAAGCTATTTTTCTGGAGAAAAAAAAAGATAATTGGTTCAATCTACTTTTAAAAAGAATGAAACAATAGACATTATTGGATCGACAAATTGTGTTTTTTTATCTTTTCATTTCGATCAATTCTTATCCTTTTTTTTCTATAATTTCGATCGTTCTAGAGTTCTAGAGTTTCTATACTTTTCATTTCAGATTTATGGTTAATTATTTGCCTTTTCTTTACTGATTTGACTTACTATTTTTTGTTAATTTTGTTTCAATTTCATTAATGCGTGTATACTTTTTTTGCAGTGTCTTTATGTATAGCAGTGATCTTTAACTACGTATATTTTTACATTATATCTAGAAAGAAATATTCAACGGTAGAAACAATTGTAGCTAAAACAAAATTAATGCCATTTCAATCTAATTTTATCTAAATTTATAATTTAAATATTATATAAATCCTTAATTTATAATGATAGTAATAATAATTAAAGATAATAACATCATGATAAAAAAAATAAAAAATAATTATGTTAGATTTAATTTTCAATGTAAAAAATTTAAGTAATGATGTACCTACACCATGAGCTGTGTATTTTCAAGATTCTGCAACACCTAATATGGAGGGTATAATAGAATCACATAATAATATTATGTTTTATTCAATAATAATATTAGGATTAGTATCTTATATGTTATTTAATATAGTAATAGTATATCATAAATCAAAAAGTGTTTATAGATATATGAATCATGGACAATTTATAGAAATAGTTTGAACAACATTACCAGCAGTAATATTATTAATAATAGCTTTTCCTAGTTTTATACTATTATATATTTGTGATGAAGTAATAGCTCCAGCAATGACAATAAAATCAATAGGAATGCAATGATATTGAAAATATGAATATTCTGATTTTATTAATAAAAAAGGAGAAACAATAGAAATTGAATCTTATATGATACCTGAAGATTTATTAGAAGATGACAAATTCGTATGTTAGATGTTGATGCATCAATTGTATGTCCTGTTGATACTCATATAAGATTTATTGTAACTTCAGCTGATGTTATACATGATTTCTGTATTCCTTCATTAGGTGTGACCTTTAAATCAAACTTCCGCTTTAATTCAAAGAGAAGGTGTATTCTATGGTCAATGTTCTGAATTATGTGGTGTAATGCCAATAAAAATTGAAGCAGTATCATTACCAGAATTCTTAAATTGAATAGATGAACAATAATTAATTAAAAATTAATTTTATCTCATTTTTATTATTAAATTATATTATTATAATACATATTTAATAAATAAATAATATATATTAATATATATAATATATATATATAAATATAAATATAAAAATTATCATTTTATATCATATAATATTAATGTCTAAGTAGCTTAATTGGTAAAGCGTTATACTGTTAATATATTTGATTTAGGTTCAAGTCCTAATTTAGACTATTACCTACTTACCCCTTATTTTGTATAGGGATAGGTAAGAAAAGACTGTATTTTTCTTTATATGATATATATTAATATATATTAATTATATATATATTATTATTTTAGTAATAAAAAGTATGAAATAATAAGAAATATAAAATAATAAGAAATATAAAATATATTAATATAATTAATAGATAGTATATAAAATAATTAATGGTTAATTGTACCGTTTGTATTATAAAATATACTAATATTAAACATATTAAATAATATAGAATATGTAAGATAAATTAATTTCAAGGAATGTATTTAGATTATAATATATTAGATGTAACCGTAATAGGATATTACATATTAATAAGTACAACATCATTTGAATCATTAGGTATATTAGTAGGAACAATAATACCTGTAATAACAGAATTATAATTTAATTGTTCTCAATTATTTTAAATATTATATACTTTAATATATGTAGGTGCAGTAGTAATATTATTTGTATTTATTTTATCTGTATTAAATAAAAAAGAAGAATATGAATATCAATATAGTAGTTTATTTGTAATATTATTAATATTATTATTTGATGATTTAGATTTAAATGAAATTCATATATTCGATAATTTTAATTTCTTGAATATTAATAATAATTCTGATTTAACAACAATTGGTCATTTATTATTTACTGAATATTCATTTTCATTAATTTTAATATCTGTCATTTTTTTATTAAGTATTATAGGTATAATAATATTAATATCAACTTCAAATACAAATGATAATGATGATTAAATTTAATTATATTAATATATGATTAATTATTTAATAAGTAAAGTTACATATTTTTATTAATAACTAAATTATATCAATAATGTAATTAATATATATATATATAAGGTATATATATAGTAATATAATAAAAATGTAAGCTATCACAATTTGATGATGTGTATATAAATATATTTTGAAAAAAAAAAAAAAGTATATATATAAAATGAGTATATTAATAGATAGATATATTAGAAATGATAGAATATGTAATAATGATAATATTATTTATAGTGGGATTGTTATTAGCTGTATCTCATTTAACAGTAGCGGACAGAAAAACGATGGGTTATATGCAAAGAAGATTAGGGCCTAATTCAGTAGGATATTATGGTGTATTAATGGCAGTAGCGGATGCTTTAAAATTATTAATGAAAGAGATAGTATTAGTACATAATGGTGAAATAATTTATATGATAAGTGGACCATTAATAAAATTATTTTCAGTATTAATAATCAATAGAATTACAAAGTATATTATTAATTGGTGTAATGATAGGTTTAGGTGTTAAAACACCATTAGTTCCTATACATACATGGTTACCAACAGTACATTCCATTAGGTGGATCAATATTATTAGCTGGAATAATATTAAAATTAGCTATATATGGTATTATTAGAATATTATTATCTAATATCTGTGAAATATCATTATTATATGTTCCAATATTATATGTTGCAGGTATAATAGCAATAATATATAGTAGTTTAGTTACATTAAGTCAAACTGATTTAAAAGTAATTATAGCTTATAGTTCAATAAGTCATTTAGGTGTATGTATATTAGGTATATTTGTAATAATTTAATAGGTATAATCGCTTCATTAATATTATGTTTAGCTCATGGTTTTGTTTCTCCAGCATTATTTATTTTAATGGGTGGTATTTTATATGATAGATATCATAATAGAATATTATTTTATTATCAAGGTTTATCTCAATTTATGCCAATATTTGCAATATATTTAGTATTTTTTAGTTTCTGTAATACAGGTACTCCTTTAAGTTATAATTTTATTAAACATCCTATTATTGGTGTATTCACAGCTTCTTCTGTTCTTTTATCAGCATGTTATCAAATGAAATTAACTAATAAATTAACTTGTGGAGCTTTCTCTAATTATTTATCTATTACCTATGATTTATTATATAGAGAACATTTTATCTTATTATTCTTAGCTATCCCTACTTTAATATTAGGTATATCTCCTAACTTAATTAACTCTATCTTATATGTTTCTTCAAATTCTTTAATTTATTTATTTATTTATTATTATTCAATTAATTGGCTATATATTTAATTTAAATTTATCTATGACTTTTTATTTTATTTTATTTTATTTTCTCGGTATTTTTACTTCTTACGTTTTTGGGCGTATGATGAAGTTATATAAAATTGGGTAGTTATAATCTGCTTTTTGGCGGTAGGCAGTAAATTTAATAATAATAATAATAATAATAATATAATTATAATATATATAATATATATTATTATATATGATTAGTAATACTGTTCAGTGTTGAAGGTCAACATGTTAATTGCAAATTAACTATCGTGAGTTCAAGTCTCACCTAAACATAAAGTCATTGTGGTGATATATGATTAGTAATACTGTTCAGTGTTGAAGGTCAACATGTTAATTGCAAATTAACTATCGTGAGTTCAAGTCTCACCTAAACATAAAGTCATTGTGGTGAAATTGGTAGTCACAATACACTTAAAATGTATTGCTTTGATTAGCGTATAATTTCAAGTCTTATCAATGACATAATATAAAATATAAATAAGATAAGTAATATTTCTGATAAATTTTATACCTATTTTATTTTATTTTAGTAATATGGAGTTTTTAGTGATATAAGGATTTTAGTATTTGGGATATCGTAATCAGAAATAGTTCTACCGCTTTCCATTTGCTTTCCAGCGAATATCATTAGGAGTTTTTATTGATATAAAAATACTAGTATTTGGGATATCGTAATCAGGAATAGTTTCATAATTTTCCATTTTCTTACGAGCGAACATTAATATCTGTCGTTCAGGTCGTATACTTTCTCTCTTTTGAATCTTTCGCTTGACGTTATAAATGCTGTGAGAGGGTTCAACTTCTACGGTGATAAGCTTACCAACTAATGTCTTAACATAGATTTGCATACCACCTCTCAATCTCAACACCAAATGTAAAATTGATTCCTTTTGGATTTTGTAATCAGAAAGAGTTCTTCCGTCTTCCAATTGCGTACCAGCAAAAATTAATCTCTGTTGATCAGGTGGAACACCTTCTTTATCTTGAATCTTAGACTTAACGTTATCAATGGTGTCAGAGGATTCAAAAAGGTCGGTAATACCACTTTCCTTTTATTTTCCAGCGAGTTTTTTTAGGAGTTTTTATTGATATAAGGGTTTTAGCATTTGGGAATAAGTAATTAGAAATAAGATCATCGTCCTTCATTTCCTTACCACCGAACAATAATGTCTGTCGTCCACGACTGATATTTTCTTTCTCTTGAATCTTTCGCTTAACTTCATAAATGATGTCAGAGGGTTCAACCTAAATTAATAGAGCAAGTCATGAGTTAGTATTCCAGTCATAATTGTAATAATGCTGATCTCAAAGTAGCCAAATGTGCTGCCAAATGCGCTGCTTACAAGGGTGGCAAATAAGTGTAGCAGATAACACAAAGAATAGAAGAAACGACATACTTCTAAAGTGACGATTTCACCAGTTAAAGTCCTGACCAAAATTTGCATTATGAGGTTGTATATATTTGTTCGTAGTTAATGGAGTGAGCCAATGTGTAATGTGGAAGAAACTAGTACTGGAAAAGTGTAAAATCACAAAAAAGAGGGAAAAACAGAGCAATTTAAACCTTGTGGATTATTAAAAATCCCGTCGACAGTGTATCGTGACGTGCCCATAAAATCCTGAGCCACTATTGCCTCTCGACAGTCGGGCGTCAGGCCCAATCGGTGCAGTTTCACCATAATGCAAAGAACTGCAAATTTTGCTTTAATTAAAAACTCTTTTTGGGGGCTGTATTAATGATTGAGCTACTTTACGACATGGTGTTGTTTTTTGTTGGCTATCCCTAGCTATAAGTAACAGTTAATATTTAGTAAAAAAAAGGTAAAAAAGAAAAGTAAAAAAATCATGACATGTGTTGAAGTTAATTTAATAAAAGAATATATGTTTCAAGATAACAAGTGTAAGAATATGATAAACAATATGAGGGAAGAAAATTCAGAATACAAGGATATAAAAGAAATATGAAAAATTGAAAAAAAGCGGGGTAACCTTACCCATTAGAGAAAAGAATATAACGTCAAAAAAATCGTAATGAAAAAAAATCAATTAAATATATGCAAAAGGAAAAACGTAGTAATAGATCTCCTTAAAAAATAATTATGTACAGATCTATTTACGCTTTTGTAGAGATTCCTTTTATCTTTTGGCCAAAAAATTCAATTGATCGGTAAATGTATCCCCAGAAGCACCACCATCTCTGATAACGGCAATTCTCATCGTAGCTAATATATTATGAGCAGCGTTAGAATGGGCATAAACACCACCATTGAAAGCAACAGTAGCATCTTTACCTTGTGAAGTTCTAATCAAAGCCGCTCCACCTGGATGTTCAGTTAAAAAATTAGAACAATCATGAACAATACCTGAAATAATAACCAAACCCTTTCTTTCCTTAGCTTTTTCAAAGTATTCAGCTTTATCCCAAACTGGTAAGGCACTTAATTGTGGACCCCAATCCAATTTTTGTCTCATTTGATCTAACTTCTTTTGCTTTTGTTGTAAAATACCTTGATCAATCGCATTTTGAGAGAATTTCTTTAAGTTGTAAGCTAATCCAATCTTTGAACCTATGTAAATAACAATCTTAGTTGGATCATATTGGTACCATTTTAAAGCATTTCTGTAATCAGATGGAAATTCATGATGGAAATTATGGTAACCTTCACCAAATGTAACAAACGCGGTTAAAACATGATCTCTTGGAGTTCTTCTATCATCAAATGGCTGACTACCAATCCAATGGGCCAATGAGTTAACACAGAAAGTAGCTTGTTGAATAAAGAAAACTCTTAGAATACCACTATAAACTAAACCACCATAGAAGTCATCCCAAAGGAAATGGGCCACCAAAGCAGGGAATAAGAAAGCCATGAATAACATAATAATCAGAAAATGTTTATGTTGAACTCTAACAATCCAGTCGTCAGTTAAATCACTAATATCAGCTCTAGCTTTAAATTTTGGATTTGGAATAGTTAATAACCAACCCATGTGGGAATACCAAAAACCTTTTCTAGCATCATATGGATCTCTATCAGTATCTGTGTATCTGTGATGAACTCTATGAGAATGACCCCACCATTTAATGGAACCTTCAACAGCAGAGGCACCAAAAAGAGCGTAAAAGAGTCTCAATGGAACTCTACCTTGATAAGCTCTATGAGACCATAATCTATGGTAACCCGCAGTAATCGAAAGACCACCAAAAATATAATTTAAAACAGACCAAACAGCGGTTTCCCATCTCAAAGGAATGTAACAAGCTGAAACCAAACCAATGATTGGAACGGCGGAAACTAAAGTTAAGTTCAACCAATTTATATGTTGAGTCCAATTCTTTCTAGTCCAGGGTTGTTCAGAAATATGTTTTTCTTTAGTGTATTTTTCTCTCAGAGCTTTGTCTTTAGCCAACATTTCGCTCACGGAATCTTTAGCCAGCTCTTCAGCGGTGATTGCAGTCATGGATTTTGTACCCATCAGCTTACCACCAATACCGGAAGCAACAACTCTTCTAGAAGCCTTGTTTGTACCAGCTGCGACAGCATTGGCTGCGGTTATATCAACTGAATCCAACTCAGAGGAAGACATCTTTTATCGATAAGGGATAGTCAGGAGTGAAAAAAAGAGTGAGTGATATAGGTTTCTCGGGAAGAAAATGAAATGAAAAAATCACTTAAACTTGGGAAGAATGTAGTAGATAGAGTAATAGACAGAGACACCACTTTTATACCGACTAAGGAAAGGAAGAAAAGACACCTCTTAAAAAAAAAACTGTCACATCATAAAATTGTGATTTCTCAAATCGAACCAGGGACCCAGCAGGCTCAGCGATTGTGTTGGGTCTGAAAATCTAGCGGTGATTTTCTCGTTGGGTGCGCCGCTGGCGGCTTCAGCGTCGGTTCTTGGGCCGATAGTCGCCTCTCGATTCAATTCGGGTTGGCCCAGTTTGGCCGGTGCGGTCCAATTGCGAGACGGAAACACGGGCTTTGTTGAGCTTTTTTATAACTAAGTGAGAAGTAAAAACCTAGAAAAATGCTTGCGCAACAAAATGATCGTAGAGATTACATTGTTTCTTTACCCTATCTGAATTATTGTATTATTTGATTTTTGAAAGTTCACCCACCTCACATTTACCAAGGTGTTAGTTACAACTAAATTATTTTTCAGAGAAAGCTTACTTGGGTAATCGCTTCTACATCTTGAACGCAATTGTTTACTTCATTTGATCAAACGTTGTTACTCTTGAAGTCTAAATTGCATGGTTTAGTATTTATTATCTATATATACATTACAATAAGTTTTTTAACATGAGATCTAAGATGATAACTCACGGGCTAATTGGCACGCTTACGTAACCGATGTGATTCAACAACGCGTAAATTGCAAATACTTCCATAACGAAATCATACCATTTCTCTCTAGCTCATATGTACCTAATAAAAATTGTTGAATTGCTATGAGCTCGGCTTTTATAGGCTCGTATACTCTTGAAATAGAAGAAAAAAAGATTTTACCAATACTGCAACAAAGCACCGCAATCAATGAATTAAACGAGCTAAAAGAGGTACTAATTTACACCACTTCAAATCATAAATTAAAAACACAACAACATTTCCAGCAACTTAAAATAGATGAATTAAAGTCTTTAGTTAATGGGAACGTGTTAAGAATTGTTGGCTTGGTGAATTTGAACTTGATTCCATTTTGGTTGATTTATAGATTCACTGATATTTTAATTTACACTTCAAATGAACAAACTGAATCTGTTTTCAATAGTTTGGTTGAAATAAGCAATTTTAATGAGAATGTTGTCTTTGGTATATTGATTGATTGTGGAAATTTAAAAGATGAAGGTTTATTAATGATTTATCCTTCACTTGTTAATAATACAGTTCAGTTCAAAATTCTGAAGTTAGAATTCAATAATGAAATTAATTCAAGATTAGAAAAAATTCATAGATTATGGACGAATAAAACATTGAAGAATAAACCAACAACGAGTTATTTTGTTGAAATCGAATTAAAAAAACAAGAAGAAGATAGTTTTTTAGATGCCTACTTAAAGAAAAGACAAGCAGGTAATAATATCAAGATTCCATCATTATCAAGACAAAATTCATCACCAGTGCCACAATCACTACCACAACCAATAACTGCACATTCCAGGCTTAAGACTGCATCTACGAAACTTGAAGAATTTCATAAAATATTAGAAAAATGTATACATAATGAGTTCAGAATGCGTGGGTTAAATTCAAAATTATCAAAAGACGATCGCAGTGAACTTTATTTGATTATTTACAAATCAATTAAATTTATTCTTAGAAATCCAAAAGGCAGCAAGTTCCCAAATATTGAGAAAATTAATTCTGTTTTGATGAATTTATTTGACATGCTATTAAATGACGTAGATAGTGACGGAGAATAAACTTACATAATGTATAATAGTACATATTGCTTTTCTGAATTTATGGTTATTTATTTTGATGTGTGGCATATAATGATATTGAACCATAGCGATAGTCACGGAAAATAAGCTGCACGTACACTCCTGCTCTTGGTTATAATCAACTAACTTTCAGACGTGTTCTTAAGCTCTCCAGTACCTAACTGTATGTATGTCGTACATCTGATTATGACGACACCTGCTAACATACTGTAGTAATACTTAATATATAATATTGCCAGTCAAGTGTTAATGATTCATTCTACTTTTTAGCCTAATCTCTTCTGCTTCGTAAACCTGGTCTTTTAACCGTTCTGCTCAATAAAACGCACACCCCACAACTTCTCCTTTACACTTATTATTGTAAGATTACGTGTATCATACCTTATTACTCAACGGGTGCTTTTAGAAATATATATCACGTTCCAATATTTACAGACCATGACACGTACACGGTAATGCATTAAATTCGGAAAAACAGTTGTTTTCGTTTTCTTCAAGTTGCGTTATTTAAAAGTGAAAGTCTCACCAATCTAGCTTTAACAACAAAAGAAAGGTTGTGCCCATGATGTTGCCCAAAAAGTAAACTGGAGTTAAGAGTAGAGTTTCCCTCTAATAAAGTGCGCTCGGTTTATATTCATGCATGCTCATATTACTTACAGGGCTATGGGCCCATATACATATGTCTGGTTCCATGAATGGTGGTTGAACATCAACAAGTGTTACAGGAATTTCCTTTTCGAAACTCGAAGTTAAATCTTCAGTTCGGTAAAGATTAATTTTGAGATGGTCAGCTGCTGCAAGTCCTAGTTGGGACTAAAAAGTGATCTTAACGAGTTGGCCAGCGAACTCATCTCTGATGCATGCCGAATGATATGCACTCAAGGTTGCTCATTGCTCATCTACTGGTCAGCAACGGTCTGTATAGAAGGAAGTGGAGAATTACTCCCGACCCTCTTCACTTTGTAGTTCAAATTACCTGGCCGGCTAGCTGGCCATGTTGCCAGAGATTGCTCAAGTTACTTACTTTGCTTTAGCTGGATTACAAATGTTTTGATAATAACTAACCCAAAATTCCAATATTAAATTGATATATAAAAGAAGTGATAATATATATATAAAGTCAAAAACAAGTACGCAAAAGTTGAAAAAATGTAAGATGAAGTGATGGATGAAAACGAATCATCACTAATAGTGAGTGTTAATAATATAAAATGAAATGTAATGTAGGCAAACCATGCAGTGAAAGAAAGAATCAGCGCAGCTGTTATAACGAGTGAATTGAACAAACCTGGAAAGGGAATGGATGCAAAAAAAAAAACTGGACAACCAACCATTTAACTAAAAATAATAATGATAATAATAATACTAATAATAAAACATCAAGAGGGGGGAGCGTAGAAAAGATTAAAATGAGTTAAAGCTGTGTTATAAGTTTAACTCAGGCTTTAATCATATATCTGTAATCAAACACAGAACCACTAACAATCTCTCTTCTTTCAACTTGATTGGAAAATGAAACTCTTTTTCTACCGAGCTTTCTTTGAGCAGAGTTTCTTCTTTTCTTCTTCAAAATAGATTTAGTACAAGCAGAATCAACTGAAGTTAAAGATGAATTGCTTGATTGTAATGAATTGGTTCTTGAGAGTGAGTGTGTATCAAATATTTCATCATCAACAGCATAATCACTGATGATATCAGAAACGGTATCATCTTCAACGACAGTGGAAGCACCAGCTTTTTTGTCAAACAGTTTAGAGCTACTGGTATCATTAATTAAAGGACCGTATAAAACAGTAATATCATTTTCTTTGTACCAGTTGATAGCAGAAGGATCCAGTTCGGGTAAGTTTTTCATACTCTTGTACCAAGCTCTCCAACAAGCATTTTCTAATCTCACTGAGGAAGTACAAGGCATAATCAGCATCAAATCTTCAACTTGGCAAAAGTTTTGAACAGACCTTAAGTTAAAGATATTGGATAATTCAAAGGGCTTCATGAATCTGTTGTTAGAGATTGATCTCCAACATCTATAATATTGTTCACTGGTTAAACTAGCAGAAAAGTAGTCAACAGCTCTTGGAGGCTCAATATCAACGATTGATGATTTCAAATTTGATGAGATCAAAGGTAACTTGCTGAAACTATCGTTAGTGGCAACGCCAATAAAGTTATCATCTAAAAATTGGTGTGCTAAATTTAAGTACTCAGGTTCTTGATGATCAATTTGCATGGACATGATGGGGAGGATAATGGAATGGTGGGTGATGACGGTATATAAATGGGGAGGATAAAGAGGGTGTATATTATAGGGTAAACAGGTTGGGGTGCAACAAGGATGGGAAAATCCACCTATTTATATCAGAACCCAAAGTTACTCTCTACACGTCCTTGATGATGAGCATCGACCCGGCGAGTGTTCTATCGATATGTAATGACTATTTGAAATAATCATGCATTTAGCATTGTTAGTTATATTGTTAAAATTGGCAGCTCCATATTTGCTGATGCAGCAGGTCGCGGTAAGTGTTACAACATAGCTGTGATTATATATAGTTTGAATTCCTCTAGCTATATAATATTTATCAAATTGCGCTTGCGTGCGCGGAATATTCCCGACTAAGATTCAAGCACTATTTTTCTCTGTGTTGGTACTACTTCCTATTTGGGATTTAGACCATGGTTGTCATATTAGCACACTCTGCACACGCACATAGCACATGGCTTTTTTACAGCTTTCCGGCCAATCGGGCGCAAGCGCGTTATAGATCAATAGATCGCGTATAAAGTACGCGTAATTTATAGTAAGTAACGCAATTATTATCAAACTAAAATAATCGTTCGTCGTTCAGTAGCGGGATCTGTTTACCTCGGTTTATTGGGATCGAAGAGCCAGGGTAAAACCCTTATAATTTTTGAAAAAACAGCCACATATCCATATCCATAGAATATTTTCCGTATAATTCAACGCTCGCAATTAAGAGATTTATATTGGATATGCAAACCTACTTGCCATAATCTGGCATATATATTGGCAGGTATAAGTTTTAATTTAATATACTTGATTTAATATATCTAATTATCCAATCTTCTTGTTGATGAAACATTAAGATATTACTATACTCAGCCATGCAACAATTTTAGATGCGCTCTAATTTATAGACCTAAAACTCGCGCTTAGTATATTATGACTATACCGGGAGAACAAACTTATATACACCCTTATCACGTAACTGTCAGAGATTGTTCCAGTACTTCTAAGACAACAACTCAACAGTAAAGAAACACCTTTCTAATGTTGTAACTATATGTGAAACATTGTGAGCTCATGAATTCTTTTATATAATATAAAGTTTAGCTGGTTAACTGTAAATTCAAAAGCACATGCTGGGGCAAATATAACGAATTAGGGAAGCATGGCTTCTGATTATTGTAACTGATTTTACCTTTCACGTGAGCATAACTATATATTTGAGCACGTGCACATTTGCTTTACACCAGAAAATCAAGACCCATGTCTTAGTGCATCATTAAGTATATATGCACATGCGCCAGGAAGACCCAATTAAATTTAATTAATATTTTGAGACTCTTCACTTACATACAATAATAGCTTGCAGATTGAATATGGTAGTTCGCTTCTGTGGTGCACCGCTTCCCTGCAACGTAATTTTGCGCGACAGGTTAATATATAGGATGTTTCTAAGTCAAAAAGAAGAAAACCTATGTGAAAGAATATTTCAGTAGTGTTAGAACACAATTTCAGAAATCCTATTACAGGTTCTGGAAGAATAGCAACTTGTCTAATATCTAATGAGTAAACAACGGAGAAGTGTTCAAGAACTCGTTATTTGTTGTAGGCACTTAGAAGCTTATTATTGGGTATTAGTCTGAATGACTGTAAAGGGAAAAGCAGGAGAAGCTGGCGCTTTTAATGGAATAAGAGATTTGAAATAGATGACTGTTCCTTGAAACTCTGATTGTTGATAAATCAATATAATAACTCCAATTTTAACAGTAGAAGCCAAAAGATAACCAAAAGAAACAGATAATAAAACATATAAGCACAAGTAATTTTGCAATTCCGCAGAAGTAAATTGGGATTACGAATGAGGAGATAAGCCTAATCAGACAAGAGTGAGTAAACCCTGAAAGAACATCTTCATCTAAGTGGTTGAAAATGTATGACGACAGTTTGATCTCGTTAAACCTCCACTTCTTAAAGTCAAACAAACAAAGACACATATTATAGATTAAACTGTCCTTGTCAGAATAAGTCATTTTAGAACGGAATTTTATCAATAAGATTTTAAAAGCTGCTGAAAAACTTTTACATGGAAGGAAGCTCGAGGCAGTAAAGAGGTTGCTCAGATGTTAATATTTCCCTCCATTATAAATAACGTGACTTATATAGCGTATTTCAAGTCAAGAGAAATTGTAAATACTTATGAAATTAGAGTAAATGATGGAATTTATTAAAAAGGTCATCGCCCGATATAAAATATATCACAGATCAATATCGATCGATGATCTTACATTTAGTGGGCATCTTTTTCGGATATAGGGGAATCTATATGAACGAAATTCATTAAATCCACTTGGTGTGCAAAACGTATCGTGCTAACTATCTCCTTATTGATACAAGTATCCATCTGGTTTACATCCAGAAGAACACACCTGAAAAGGATATCTGAATAGACTAGAAGATGCTGGGGGTAGTATCTAGCTAGCTTGTATAATCTTAAGTTCCATGTGCCCATCGTTATGTAAGTACGTATAGCTTATATGCACACCGTAGAGTTGTATATATAAATATAGTATTTTGTATCTGTAGATGCGAATTAAGGATTGGAACCAAGTTGGCATGTCCTGCTAACATGCATTAGCTGGCTCACGATTATTAAGTTTAAATTTATACTTTTGAACTAATGCGAAGTTATTGCACGGAGTATTATCTCGATCGTCGGGTCAATCATGCAGCAATACTTAATATGGGCGGGCTTTTTTATCCAGGTTTCCGATCCTATTCGAAAGCTCGAACAAATGAATCTTGTTTTCAAAGTAATACGACTGACTCTATCCTCTTATATTAGCGCAAATAATAAGGATCATAATGAGTATTCTCACATCATAGTTATATCTATGTAGAGCTTTCCAGTAACCGGGTCTATTTTCTAAAACAATAGTCTTATCGGGCTGGTTAGTTTAGTGATGTTGATGTGGAACTTATGTACACAAATCTAACTGGGCTCAGATGATATTCAAGCAATTTAAACTTTTGGAGAAATATATAAAAAAGTTTTAATCTCCTCTAATTTAGTTGAAATTTGACCTATAGTCGGAACATACTATCTCCGCACGATGGGGAAATCTTGGGGAATTTCAGAGCTGCCGCTGCATAGGTCATGGTGGTCATGGTGCTAGATAAGAAAACTTTTAAAATTGCAACCATGACCGATCTCTTGTATACAATCTCTACTACATAAACTATAATAACTTTATATGAACCATATGTACATCAAGCGAATTGTTTATGGCTGGAAGTTTCTCACAAGTTACAACGTCCTCTCACTTAGGTGAACTTTTATACGAGATTCATGGAATTAACAAACCCGAGAGATCATTAACTAAATCTATAACAAAAACTTAAATCTGAGTATATATATATGTACCTTAATTTAAAAGTAGAAGCTACTTTCAAAAAGACTAATTTCAATTAAAAGTGAAATTATAGTACTTATATGAAATTAAATGTGAAGAGAACTTGCGCTTTAAACTATATAACACATTATGAGAAATGCATATATAGCACATGTCGTAGCCCGGCTAATATAACCCGCTTATTACTGCTTGTTTAATATCTGTGGCTGCAATTGATGCAGATAAATCTTGAGTAAAATTAATATGATTTGTATGATTTGTTTGAAACATAACTTGCTTAAATTTAACTTACATTATAGCATATATATACAGTTCTTTAGTCATTCTTAGTAGTATAATTATAGTGTATGAAATTTGTGTGTATAAAGAAAACGGATAATGATGATTTATGAAGAAAAAAGAAGAGGATCATGAGTAAAAAATACACCGTAAAAGAATTCCAAAACAAAAGAAAAACTATAAAACAAATTTACAAAAAGAGAAACAAAAACAGGAAAGTGAAGTTCCCGTGATGTGTATAAATAATTGCAGAATAGATAAATCAGCAAGGTTAATAGTAGCAAGGAGAAAGAGTAAGAAGTAAGATAACCAAACAAAAAAACATGAAAAACAAAACACAAAAACGGAAGAAAGTCAAATTGGGAAAGCAAAGAAACAGAGGATAAGATTGACAACGTAGAGAAAGTTGATAATGGAGAGAACAATGTAAAAGGCAAAACAAAACGAAAACAAAAAGTAGAGGAAAATAACAGATGACAGTTGAGACAAATGATATATGTATGTATGTATGTATGTATGTGTATATATAGACGGATTAATCATTAAGAGGGAAGCGTTTGATTTATTAAAATGCTTATATCTATATCTAAGACCCTAAAATGGAGTTTGACTGAACATATGAAACATGAACTGTAAGTGGTGACATGTCCATACAAATGGGAAATGATTCACATTTCATCTAGTAATGCCTGTAAAGCAAAACGAGCATCACTTTTAGCATTAGTATTTTCTTCAGATGTTCCAGAGTTATTATCATCATTATTACCATCATTGATATCAGGATTGGAGGAATAATGATTATTGTTGTTTAAAATATGAGCTTGTAGTTGTTGATGAATTGTACCAGTGACAAAATCCTGAGTTGGACTGAACGGTATTTTTGAACCTGGGGTTATTTTACCTGGAGTTGAGGTAATATAAAATTGCTGTTGTTGCGGATAAGATTCAAATTCATTTGATGAAATACCATTGACAAATGGATCAATACCAATTTTTAAGCCTGGCGGTGGAGTACATGCAACAAAACCGTTAGCAGTACCGATATTATAATTATAACTGTTGATCAGTGGAGTTCTTGGATTAGAAGTTTGGGGAATAGCTCCATATGAAGACGATGGAACAGTAATTTTTCTTCTTTTAGTAACGACAGTTGCTTTACCATCAGCATCAATTTGAATTCCAACTTCCAAGTTTGAAGGCAATAAACTAACAGAATGGCTTGTGGATGAAGATGAGGTTTGAATATTTTCACTTAAAGATGAAGTTTTAGAAGATTGTTTTCTATGTTTCTGTGGACTGGGAGCAACGGCTGACGGAACACCTGCTCTATCTTTATTAATATTCAAACGAGGTAAAGCCGGAACCTCAGGTAGTGATTGAGTTTTGCGTAGTTTTGTCTTTAATTGTTCAGCAAAAAATACAACATCTTTGTTACCGGGTGTTGTTTTACCTGTTCGTTTTTCTAAAGAATTACTAACAGTAACGCCAGATTGTTCAGATCTTATTCTGAGACCACCTTGAGGAGTCTTAATTATATCTTCCACCTTTAATTGCTTAGGAACTAGATTTGTATTACTAGTTGGAGTTGAAGTAATTCTATTTTGTTGTTGAGGGGTTTGAGAATACCAATGGGTATACATAGGAGACGAGTTTAAAACATTTGAAAAGTGAGTAGGTGTTGATGGAGGATCGCCAAATAATTTTCGTAGAGAAGAAGTTGGAGTCGTGAAAACCATACTAGAGGAATATGAATTGTTTGATTGAGTGACTTTAGGAGTAGTTGGCGGATTCATTCTGGAAATTGGAGATATGGAACCGATAGGTGGAGATGATTGTAATAAAGATGGATTAACATTACTGGAATAGGGAGAACTCATTATATTAGTTAAAGTCATACCTTCAGCATAAGAATTATTAAATCTTATGGTTGCATTGCTATTGTTGATTTGATCTTGAGATTTAAAAGTAGAATAATTTTCACGTACAGGAGATGTTTTTAATGGGGAGGATTGCAGCACAGGTGAAGATGATCTATCCGAAGAAGTTATTGATTTAGCAGGAGAAATATGGAGTGGTCGTTTAATAGCCTTTCTGTCATTCCCAGTAATTGTGGCCAACTCATTATGAGAAAAGTTCATATTATGGGTTTTTTGTATTGAACCACCTTCAGGTATTGTTGATAATTCCCGGGATCTTTTTGTTGGGGTAGAGGTAGTTGAATTACTGTTAGATTTTCTTCTTTGCGGGCTCAATTTCATGACTGGTGTAGTTGTAGAGAGCGCCAGTTTGGCCATAGCAGCAGAGTTATGAGCAGGAGTGTTCAAGGAACCATTAACTGAAATTTCCATGGTAGATTCACCAATCCGAAGAAGTTGGCCTGGAGACTTTTTAGAAGGTCTCCCTCTTCTTTTCTTTGTTGGTGTTGTCTGTGTTTGAGCCATTATCAGTGGAAGGGATGAGGCCATGTTATATAGGGTGAGTTTTAATGAATGCAATGGAAGTTGAGAATAGGTATGAGAAAATAAGTCCAATTTGAATGAAGTCTATATACAATATTTCAAAGGAGTGAAATGGAATGGATTAAAGGTGTGTTTGGGTATTTGAGACCTGAAATCAAGAAGAAAGAAGTTGATCCAGAGGACGAGAATGTTAGAACGAACGCCTGCGAAAGAAGGTTTTGATGAATATGGACGAGATTTGACAGGATATGGAATTGAGAAGATGATATCACAGGGGATAGTTTAAAGGGCTCTTTTGGTAGTAATGGCAATGGAAATTGGATGCTTCGACTCGATTTGGACTAATGGAGAGATAAAAGACAGAGAGCAAAGTCAGGTGTTTCAGAGTTCAGGTTTTCCAGTTGAGCAGAGTTTCCCGATCGAGCGAAATTGCTGTTTTCGTTAAATGACAGGCAGTGCGGCTCGCTTGGCCAGCCAGAGGGTTCACTTCAACACATCCTTTCTTCGACGTTGGTTCGACCCCTTCAGATACTGGGGCTCAGAGAGTGGAACTTGATCCTCAGCAGCTGGGTCATGCTTGGTAGGCGGGTTTTTCCACACGAGTCCAAGCTGCAGAGAGTCCAATTGGAGTGGTGTGGTTATTTCATCCTCACTAACCCTTACTCGAAGCTGCTGTGGATCTAGCTGACCAGAAAGCTAACGCGTAATTCATGCAATCAGAACATTACAAATTTTTAGTTTGACTAACGTTTATTATAAAAAAAAAAGAAATTGAAAATTTTTAAATGCAGTCTTGGTAAAGTAGCAACGTAGGTTGCGCTGACAACACCGGTATTTTAATCGGTCTGGATTTGGCGTTTATTTATCATCTACTCAGCTTTTAACTCGTATAGGCATTAAACAACTTTCGAAGCTTAAGCTTTGTATCCCCTTGAAGTTAAACAATTGATAATTTCTAATTAGTAAGCCAGTTCTCAGGGCTTGATATGATAATGACCTAATTCAGCTACTTCAAGAGATGATCTTGATATTGATAAGTTGAGACGAAAAATCAAGATTAGATAGATAACACAACAACTATTTAATTAAAACAAGGGCGGTGCGAAATGTGTACGGGTGTTCTTCCCGCGGAGCCGAGGAGGTTGATCCGATACCATTTTGACCGGCCATCAAAGGTTCTTGGTAATTCTCCATCTCCATTTTAACCTCACTCTGCCTCTTTAAACTCTTCGAATATAACAAGGAATTATTGGGGACTCTATAAACATTGCATAAAAAATGATCAATAAACAAAACCTTCTCCAGCTAGCCAAAACATGGCTCGATATTGATGTCAACCCAGTTACAAGATCTGAAATACAGCAACTTGTCAAAACCGAAAACTATGAAGAATTAGATAACAGATTATCAACACGGATCCTTTTTGGAACCGCTGGACTCAGATCAAAGATGGAGGCTGGATTCAGTAGAATGAACGACGTTACAGTGTTACAAGCTTCTCAAGGTTTAGCTGAGTACATTATTAAAAATAAGCCTACCAGTGATGAGCAACTTTCATTTGCCGTTGGGTTTGATCATAGACATAATTCAAAAAGGTTTGCAGAATTAACAGCTGCAGTTTTTTTAAATAAAGGTTTTAAAGTTTATTTCTTAGGTCCAGATATTGTGGCTACCCCTTTAGTTCCTTTCACAATTGATCATTTCAACACCTTAGGTGGTGTTATGGTTACTGCGTCTCATAACCCTAAACAAGATAATGGTTATAAAGTTTATTGGAAAAACGGCTGTCAAATTATTTCTCCTCATGATTCAAACATTCAAAACTTCATTATGGATAATTTGACACCTATTTTCAACGATGGTAAATGGGATACTCAGACTATTTTTAATAAGTTTAAATCCAATTTAGTCTATGTTAGAGATGAAATGATTCAATCTTACATCAGCGAAGTTTCCAAGAAGTTAATTAAAACTAAAGTCGAAGGTTTCAAAGCCGTTTACACAGCTATACATGGTGTTGGTACTCAATTTGCTCAGCAAGTTGATCAGAAGTTAGGTGGTGATATTTTAGTTTATGTTGATGAACAATGTAAGCCAGATCCAGAATTCTCAACTGTCTCTTTCCCGAACCCTGAAGAAAAGGGTGCTTTGGATTTAGCTATGGCTAAAGCCGATTCCTTGAATATTCCTTTAGTCGTTGCTAATGATCCTGATGCTGATAGATTTTCTGCTGCTGTTAAAATATATGGTAAATGGAGGCAATTAACTGGTAATGAAATTGGATTCTTATTTGCTGATTATGTCATTTCTGAAATACCAGATCATGAGTTGAGCTCTGTTTATTTATTAAACTCTACTGTTTCTTCTCAAATGATCGGATCTATGGCTAAAAGATTAGGCTTCCATTATCAAGATACCTTAACTGGTTTCAAATGGATCGGTAACAGAGCTATTGATTATGAACATGAAGGTTTCAAAGTCCCATTTGCCTATGAAGAAGCTATTGGATTCATGTTTTCTGTCGTTCATGATAAAGACGGTATCTCTGCTCTTTCTGTATTTTTACAAATGTACCAAAAATGGTTAAAGGAAGGTAAAACAGCAATTGATACCTTAGAATCAGGGTTTAAAAAGTATGGCTATTTTAAAGAATGTAATGGTTATTATGTTGTCCCCGATTTGAATACAACCCCAAGAATCTTCAATGAAACTATAAGAAAGTATGCTTCAGATGCTGAAAAATTCCCCCAACACATTGGTCAATTTGAGGTTACCTCATGGAGAGATTTAACAACTGGCTTTGATTCGACTACTAGTGATAATAAACCATTATTACCTGTCGATCCGTCTTCTCAAATGATTACTTGTGGTTTAAAAACTGGGGTTGAGGACGAGTTTATTAGATTTACAACTAGGGGGTCAGGTACAGAACCTAAATTAAAAGTTTACATTGAAGCTTCAGCTAAAACTGAAGCTCGTGCTTCTGAATTAAGTAAACAAGTTTGGAACACGCTCAAGACTGAATGGTTCCAACCTGAGGTCAATCAACTTGTGGAACGTGTTTAAAACATTGAACAGTTAGCTTATTTATGCATTTTTGAAAAATATTTTATACACTTTTGCTTTCTCTTTAATTTATACACCCTTTTCTGATTTTCATTTATATAAACTCAGTTTAATTCATCCTTTACAAAAGAATGAAAGCCCATTAATTATAGAAGTCTGACTTAGGCCGGGGCCCAGTTTTGGTCACATGGTGCTCCGCCCCGTGCACCAATTGGCACTCGGTGATCCAACGCGTACTAAGCGTTAGCCTTAATTACTGGGCTGGGACTCACTGCGGAATTTTGTTATCGACAGGAGAACGAATATATATAAACTCACCTGTTTGCTAGTTTTTTGACGTTCTGAATTTCTTTCCTGACCCGGTCTGCTTACCATTCATCCATTCAAGTTTTACATTCAACCATGTATATTCCCCTATTTGTTAAAGAAAACATCAACCTAGATGCCATTACAGATTCAATTTATGATTCATTGTCTCCATCTTCCATAGTGGCCTCAATTTACGACTCAGCAGCATACGATTTTGAAACTGATCAATATGGCAATTCTCTTGATAAAAGAGATGTTAAATCTGAAGCTAAGAGTGTCTGGAACAAGTGTATGGATAACAAAGCTTGTAAAATAGGAGCTATAGTTGGTATTTGCGTTGTTGCACTCTTGGTTTTATGGATTTTATCACTGATTGTTCAAGTCATTTGTTGTGGTTTTAGATGTGCTGAGGCTTTATGTAGCTGTTGTGGTGCTTGCTGTCGTGGTGGGTGCTGTAATAGCAGCAGAGGTTACGCTAGAGCTGCTCCTCCTCCTCCTCCAGTTGAAAAGGTTCACGATTATCCAATGAATTATAACCATCAACAACGATACTACGTTTGAATTTAGTTGCCTCATTATCCAGTTGTGCGTGTGCTCTTTTTCACTTCTTTTTAAATTACAGCTTCAACTTATTTCGGTTTGGTTTTTTGGATTGCCCTGTTCACTGTTATGCTATTGCCTTTTACTTTACTAAACTATGCCCCTCATTTGTTTCAATTAGTTATTTATACTTATGTACAGGTATTTTCTTTTACACTTATTAATTATTATTCCTATTCTTCTTTCTGTTTGTATTTTAAATTTATTTGCCTAGAGTGATTGGACGTTACGCGAATACAGATCTTGTACCTGGATCTATTTTTAAACGGTTGTTGCGCCTCATAAGTAGTGGCTAATTACTAGCAAGCACTGCCACGGCCCAAAAGTCAACCATTGATTCTCTCTGCTTTAGAACTTACTGATGTAATTAACTGATGGGTCAAGTACTATGTGACTAAAAGCCCAATACTTTACTTTCATTTATGATCAAGAAGCTAGGTCTCCACTATCACTTTAATTGGAATCAAACAGATCGGTAATAAAGCTATAGAAAGGTTTCAAAGCTCCATTTTTTGATTAAGAAGCGAATTGTTATGTTGCTGCTGTTCATGATAAAAAATGATATTTCTGCTCTTCTTCTCTTGCAGATGAACTAAGCATAGTTAATGGAAGGGAATTGATGCTTCAGAATTAGGTTTCAAAAGTTATGTAATGTAATTATATTGTTTGTGATTTAAGTATTATTCTTAGGAAATTGATCAATTGGATGATTCTCAACGGTAAGATCTATTGGATTTGATTCGATTTGATTCGACTACTAGTGATAGGAAGAGATGAATTAGAAAATTATAAGGGGGGATAGCATATATTAGTGTGTATATGCTTCTCAGTTGAGGCTTAGGTACAAACCTCAGATTAAAAGTTTCCATTGAAGGTGCTGCCAAGACTGAAGCCGGAGTTTATGTGAATTATCAACAAACAGAATGATTTCAACCTGATGTTATATGTTATATGATCCACTTGTGCGAGCTTAGAGAACTGAACAGTTCATTTGGGTATTTTAAAAAGCAATTCTATTCACTTTGATTTTTCCTATACATCTTTTCTCATTTTCTTTGAATCAAGTTAATTTTTTGTGAAAGAAGGAAATATTTCAATGGAGGACGGTAAGCCTCGGACAATTTTTGTGAGACTTGCACCCCGCGGAATAACTTGATTGATATCCATTTCTATCTATTGATTGATAACCTTGAAAAACTTCGAAAGCTCAGGTCTCACTTGCGTGATTTTGGGCAAAGTATTACAAGTTAATTGATAGTCTTGAAAGAAGACCAATATATGAAGAGTCTTATTTTCGATCTGTTTACATAGGTGGATGTTGTTTCTAGGATTTTATCGACTCACCATTCAACTATGTATACCCCTCCTAATCGTTGAAGCAAACTTCAGATTAGATGCAACCATAGAAAATGTTTATGATTCATTGATCCCTTCTTCAATAGTGGCTTTAATTTACAGCTCACCACAAGATTTTGAAACTGATGAATACTGTAATGCTATTTTTAAAAAGGATGACAATGGTGACTTTTTCGATGATGATTATGAAAAATTTGAAAATCATTGGGACAAATGTATGGATAAAAACAATTGTGAAGTAGGTGTTATAGTTGGGATTTGCACTGGAGGACTCCTGGATTTCTGAATTTTATCAATTTTAGTAATGATATTTTGTTGTGGTTTTGATTTCATTGAAGTTTTACGCTGCTGTCGTCCTGGTGGCTGCTTTCGTAATATGGATAAAAGGACAAATAATTAAATGATAGTTTGGAACAATTTGGAATAAATATAAGTTGATTCGAATAAGTTTTAATAATCTTTGGTGAATTGCAGGGGATAATGATTTGGTAAGAAGATCTGCAATATTTTCAATTGTGTTTACATAGAACAGTTTAACTTTTTTATCTTCAACTAATTTTCTTATAAAGTGGTATTTAACATCAATATGTTTAGTACGTTGATGTTGATGCTTGTGTGATGATGAAGTTAATGTATGCATGTTGCTTCCAATTAATTCAATGTAACCGTTCAAAGTTTTACCTGGGCAATATATACCAGTGAGCTCACCAAGAATATTTTTAAAGTATTTAGCAGATTTAACTAAATCAATGTTGGATACAAAACAAACCTCAAATTCTAAACCCTACCATCTGTACAGTTAATTGTATTGACTCAGAATTAGGGATCTACAATCGCCATTCTATAAACCAAAGGTGGGGTATTATATTCAGAAAAGAGAAGTATGCTCCCATTGGTGGAGCACCTCCAGGACCTCTACCTGCTCATTCACCATTTGAAAAAGTTCATGATTATCCAATGAATTATAATATTCAACGGCAATATCATACTTAAATTCAAGTATATATTCATGGCTCTGTAAATGCTTTTCTCTCTCACCTATTAATTAGTTTATATATATATTTTAAGTTCATTCATTTTATTTTATTTGGGCGGCGCGGCAATTTGCTGTTTTGTAGGCGCTAGACCCTGGATCACTGCGTCTTATTCTTAACTTGTGGCTGATTTGTAACACCGCCACCGCCACCGCCTGAAAGCCAGTCGCTGTTTATTTTGATTTCGAACTCTAGGTACATTTCAATTGGTTTTGCTTGTGTTTTTAAACTTATAATACTCTCCAGATAATCCAATTACCATTTGACTTATGGGAAACATTCTACATGATTGAATTATGACTATTGAAGGCCTTTGGAAAAAAATCAGCGACTATGAGGTCCCAGATAAGCGACTTCCACTCAGAATATATGCTAAAGAGTTTTATGAATCTAATAGTCGGTTTCTAAGAGTTGGTATCGATGCATATATGTGGATTTTTGAGGCTTTAGGAAATACTGGTGACTCTTCGTTTTCCAGTTTAACACAAGAAAAAATAAATGTCGCATTAAAAATCTTGGAATCAAAGATACGTTATTTCATTTCATTAAATATCACTTTTGTTATAGTTTTTGATGGTAACGAGAAAGTTTTCAAAAGAAGGTGGGCTGAAAACAAATCAAACCCACAACAACTAACTTCATTCTTTGATTATTATCAGTATTATACCCAACGAAATTTCTTTTTGGAAAAATCAAAAGGGAAAACTATCGGTGACGCTCATATTGTTAAACGCTTTAAACTCTTATTGAAGGCATGGAATATTAGTTATGTTGAAGCTCCATCTGAAGGTGAGGCCGAACTCTCTAGGTTAAATTACTGTGATGTAATTGATGCTGTTGTTACTAATGATGCAGACAGTTTCATGTATGGTGCTAAAGTCATTTTAAAGAATTTCTCTAAAAATTACGATGATAAACCAGCAAGTTTTACAATTGGTCAGAAATACTCAGACCGTTCAACCAATGATTTTTATGTCACTCCTGTTAGAAGTGATGAATTGGTGAAGAAAATGGGATTGACTAGAGAAAGAATTGTTTTCCTGGCTTGCATAGCTGGTAGTGATGTTACTTCAGGTGTGGCTACATTAGGCACTGAGAAAGCTCTACTTTTGGCCCAGAGTGGTAGCTCAACTGATTATGATGATAATTGTAAAATTGACTTTGTTAAAGAAATTTGTGATATTTATGTTTCAACCGGTACAGATGACTACTTAAGAGGTAAAGTCCCTCACGATTACGAATTCAGAATAAATGCGTTAGCTACATTCAACAAAAGGATGAGAAAAGAACTGGAGAATAATACGAAGTCGTATTTCAAGATGAACTATAATTGCTCAAATATTCAATTGCCTCCAGACGAAGTCTTCATGTCTCATTTTTATCCTTTACTATCGCCTACTGTCTTTGTGTTTCAACAATGGGATACAAATTATATGGATTTGAAGTATATTGATCAAATCAGGCTATGTTCGTTGCCGCAACCCAACTCTGTTGTTAATTATCAAGAAAGTGATGGTGAGGTTAGATTAAGTATTAGAAGAGGAAGTAGTGAAAGACCGACCTTGGGATTCTCAAAGTTTGCAGGTCAAACGCTTTTGGAAAATGTGTTCGCTGAAATTAAAGTGACAAAAGACAAAGAGAAAGGGATCAACTATGATGAAAATGAGTTTGATGATGATTATGACCACAATAAGGATGACTACAAAAAGCGTCAAAGTTATAATGATGATTTAGCTAGTTTTTACAACTGGTTTGAGTATCCGGACTTCAAAAAGATTGCTGATTATGGTCTTCATATCAAGAATAAGTCTTTTCATGAGTTTGTGGTTGAAACGTATTCAGACACGTATATTCTTCGTGCTATTTTCAATTTACCCAAATTTACTGAAGATCCCCATAAAATTACAGATTTCGACCCTTATAGAACAATATTTATTGGTGGATGCAAGCAGTTGGAACTAGGCTCAAAGAAAGAAGGCGACCACAAATGGGCTGAACCTGTTTATCAAGTGAGGTTTTATGGTGAGAACATCATTGGCAGATTTTTACCAATCAAAATGGAAACGGATGAGAATATGAATATCAAATTGCCCACTCAAAGATATGTATGGGTTTCCTCTTATTTATTGCATTCTCATGAAAATGGTATCAAGCTAATTAAAGATTACGATGCCACGATTGCTGAGAAGGAGTTGAGAAAGTCCCCTAAAAAATCACCCACGAGATCCACCCCTAGAAAAAAACTCACTCCCCATACTCAAAAGACAACTTTGGATTCCTTGTCGAAATCGCCGTTCAGAAGATCCAATCAAAGTTCACCTTCTAAATCGCCAGTTACATCTGTTCAGGATCCTGCTGAGTTGGATAATGTACCATCTCTGGATTTTGGTAATGCAACGAAGAAAAGATCAGTAACACAAAGAAGCCCATTTGCTAACAGTCTTCTTGATCAAATATTAAGCCCTAAGAAGTTGAGACAAGCAGACAACAAGAATACACTTCGTAGAGCAGAAACAATCACCAAAGACGAGTCGAAATTTATTATATCGTCTCCTCGTAAAGGTACTGCATCATCACCTTTTTCTTTAGATGATGATGATGTTGAGGATGAAGATTTTGAGGCACTTCTTAACGAAAGTGCTGGTCCTGATGTTAGTAGATCTTTGACCCAAAGTTTTATGAAGATTCAAGAGGAAGAGAAAGGCGCTACACAGGATGACTCCGAAATTTCTATTGTTTGTGAGGGTAGTTTTATACTTGACAAGAAGAAAGAGAAGAATGATGAGCCTCTAACAAGTCAAATAACAGATGATAGTCTTATTTGGCTATCACAGCCTCCTGCTTCAAAGGAAAAAAGATGATAGTTTTTTTTCCTTTTTGTAATATTTAATATTCAATATAATATAAATATATCCTTTAATTTCAAATTGTATGAGGGCACCAGGTTCTATCTTGGCTGTGCAAACCGCCTTTTTCAAGATCAAAACAGTGCGATTTTATCACTTTTGCCATCAGAGAACCCTGAAGCTTGAGCTAACCCAATTGCACACAAAAAATACTTTAGATTACCCATAAATTCATAATGGCATTAGATTACCTCAAAGATATTGATTTAACTAAGATTGTGCCTCCGTCAGCATCGTCAAAAGTGTACAAAGATGATTGCATGTTCTCATTCGATACAGCTACTGATTCGAATGGTTTAGATATTTGTTTAACATGCCACCAAGCATTCTCAAGAGGCGGTCACAACTTTACTGCTTCTCATGCTGCATTTTATGATCATACTGTATTTTTAAATTATAGACGTGTCTTGAAACCTCGTTGTGTTAGAGAAGAAGAACAACCTACAAAAATAGTTAAATTGGAAATTAAAGAACAAAGTGAAGATGATTTATTTGATACAAAATTAGCAGTTTATTTTAATGAATTTGATAAATCAATTGAATATCCAAATGCTGAACTACCTGCTAAACTCAAGGAAACTATTGAAAAAATCTTATCTGCTACATCTACTGAGAAAAAAGAACAAATTAAAGCTTGGGAACAAGAAATTGTTCCATGTCATCATGCTTTTGATATTATTCAAACACCTATTGACAATTTGAATTTAACTCAATGCCAATCTTGTGATCTAAAAGAGAATCTTTGGATTTGTTTACATTGTGGTTCCTTGGGTTGTGGTAGAGAGCAGTTCGGTGGTGTTCCAGGCCATTCTCACGCTTTAGCCCATAATCAAATTATTGAAGGGCACCACATTGCCGTTAAATTGGGCTCTTTAGCCTTAGATTCGGCTGATTGTTATTGTTACACTTGTAATGATGAAGTTAAAGTTCCCGGTTTGGCTAACTATTTGAAAACATATGGAATTGATATTTCTAACTTTATTAAAACTGAAAAAAATCTAACCGAATTACAAATTGAACAGAATGTCAAATGGGATTTTGCAATGACTGGTAAAGATGGGTCATCCTTGATACCTGTTTTTGGTCCTGGATTAACCGGATTTAAGAATTTGGGTAATTCTTGTTATTTAGCATCAGTAGTTCAAGTCTTATTCTCTATACCATCTTTTAGAAGATGCTATTTATCAGAGGAAGGTGTTCCAGCTGAAAGAATAATGGGTAATTTAGATCCAGCTGCTGATTTGCAAACTCAATTGTATAAAGTTGGCGATGGTTTATTATCTGGTAGGTATTCAATTGCTGATGAAACTACTTCTGAAGAAGTCAAGTATCAAAAAGGTATTAAGCCATCAGGGTTCAAATATTTAGTTGGTCAGGGTCATCCTGAATTCTGCACTAACCTACAGCAAGATGCATTTGAATTTTGGTTATATTTAACTGACTTAATTGAAAAACGTAAGGCTTTTGGAAATTTTGAAATTAGTCCCACTGAAGTTTTCAAATTTGTTTTAGAAAATAAATTAAAATGTACATTGTGTGGTGGTGTAAGAATCAAAGAAGATATCCAGGATAATATTACGTTGCCCGTTAACGATGAATTAATTTCAACCGATGATGAAGGTAAAAGATTATATAAGGTAACAACAATTGAAGGAAGTTTTGAGCAATGGTTAACACCGGAATCAATTGACTACAAATGCCCAAATTGTAAAACAAATGTCAAAGCAGTTAAATCACAAGGCTTAAAAACTTTCCCAAAATATTTAGTTTTATCTCCACAAAGAATCAAATTAGAAAATTGGGTTCCGATGAAGCTTGAGGTCCCAATTAAATTTCAAGAATCCTTAGATTTATCGATCGCTAAATCGCAAGGTATAAAATCAGATGAAGTTGAATTACCAGAAGAAGAAGAGGCCTCTAAAGAAACTTCACAACAAGAATTTGAGTTCAACCAAGAGGCAATGAATGCGTTATTATCAATGGGATTTCCTGAAAATAGATGCAAAAGGGCACTTTATACAACTGGTAACTCGTCTAATGCAGAAACAGCTATGAACTGGTTATTTGAACATATGGAAGACTCAGACATTGATTTACCATTTGAAATTCCCTCAGATCAGTCAACAAGTAAAAAGAATTCTGCTGATTCAAATGACATTGGTACGTTAGTTAGCATGGGCTTCACCGAGAAATTGGCCAACAAGGCCCTAACTTTAAATAATGGTAATGTTGAGCAATCGGTTGAATGGTTATTTAATAATCCAAATGATAACGGTGAATTGCCAAAAGATGAACCCTCTGAATCGACAGAAGATAAAATCAGCACTTTGAAAAATGATGAAGGTTCATCAGTTGGTAGTGGATATCATTTAAAGGCTGTTATTTGTCATAAAGGCACATCTATTCATTCTGGTCATTATGTTGCATTTATTAGATTACACGTTGACAAAAACAGTAAGGAAGAAAAATGGGTTTTGTTTAATGATGAAAAGGTCACTCTGGTCGAAGATATTAATTTAAAGGATATTGAAACTAGTGGTTATCTATATGTCTTTGCAAAGCATGTTTAAGGAGTATAGGTCAATGTGAGATATATTCACCTTTATGCTGTCTTTTATTATAGTTCTTACCTAAACCATTTGTGGTTTATATACTGCTTTTTCGTGAATCTTATATATAAATGAAAAAGAAATTGTATTAATTTAACAATAATAATAAAGTATTGGTATATAATTTAGGTAAAAAAAACAAATGAAGTCTTGTAAATAATAAAGATGCAAATGCAAACTAATAAAAAAGGGTGAAAAAAATACAAGACAAAGGCAAAAAGTAGTATATTCAACAAACAAAAATACAAGCAAGATTAAAAATGCAAAGACCATGTTAAAAGTGGGAAGGTGGAAGAAGAATAAGAGGGATTTAAAAACCGGGGAGGATAGCAGAACGAAGGATGACTTGAGTAAATCAAACAATTATTAATTTTAGTCATGTATTAACTATTTCAAAATAAGAGAAAAGGGATGAAATAAAAAACAATTAAATTCCATATAAATAAATTCGCAACAAATAAGATTAAGGAAGTAATTAGTAAAACGATTAGATGAAAGATTAAAACGTAAAGAAAATAACAATCGTTGTGAAAATCAAAATAACAATTTAGAAGAGAAGAAAAAAATGACTCAAAATGAAAAATTCAGTGGAAAAATTTTATAGTAATATAGTAGTAACGTTAGCCTGAAGGTCTATTGTATATTCGAGAAAATTAATTATTCATTAGTAATAGTGATATCATGAAGAAAAAAATCAATTTAGTTTAGCACACATATCGGCAGCTTCGGCTTTTTTTGGTAAATCATTTATAGAATGATAGGAATGAGAGGTGATGGTAATATAATATAAGTGGTATTTGTTTTAAAGAAAGCAATAGCCGTTGAAAGCGATTTGAGAAGTTCAAATTGAAGTAAGAAGGATATGGGGTTAGAAATAACAGGAGCGGAACAAAAAAAATAGGGAAACATGGGAGAAAACAATTTAGCGAAACACGAAACTAATGAACAAACAAAAATAATTGTAAAGATAATGATCATTTTGATTCGTTAACTTTAGCTTCTAATTTAGTAATTTTTTCTAATAATTCTTCATTTTGTTTTCTTAATAAGCCAATCAAAATATCCTTTTCCTTTGATTTACCATAACTTAGCATTTTACTTAACTCATCATTTTCTTCACTTAGCATTTGTAATTTAGTTATGATTTTATGGGCAACTTCTTCTTCATCATATCTACCAGATTTTGTAGCGGATTGATTTGGATTTAAAGAGATTGCTGTCAAAACTGCTTCTAATCTTAACTTTGTGTCTGATAATTCATCTTCTGTTGCTTGTAATTTCTCGGCTAATTTATTATAGATATCAATGTGATTTTTTGGGACTTCAAAGTTGGAAGGATCAGTAGACCCATTTGATGAGATCGATTTTAAAATTGTTGTTAAACGTTCCACTTCTTTTTCTAATTTGGTAATAATTGTTTGTTTTAATTGTATTTTAATGTTCATGTTATCAATGTTTCCCGCTTCAGTAGTACCGATGAAGGAAGCAGAATCTTGTCTTGGTTGTTGTTGTTGTGCTTGTTGCTGTTGCTGTTGTTGATTAGAATAAGTTGATTGAGAATACTGGGACAGAGATGGGTTTGTAGAATGACCAATATACGTGCTTTGAGAATCAGAATAAGAAGCAGTTAGAGGAACAGAAGGTGCATTTCCAGAATAAGAAGGCCATTTATTGTAGCTCTGCTGATGATGTTGTTGTTGCTGGCCTTGTTGTTGAGATTGCTGTTGTTGTTGGTGATGATGATTGTGAGATAAACCATAACCTGAGTTGGTGCCGGTAGCAGCATTAGGACCGGAAGCAGAACTAGCAAATTGATTGGAAGATTGATGATAAGCTTGCCTTGAATTAGACTGTTGAGGATTGGCAGCATTCAGTTGCAGTAAATGTAAAGCTAAACTATCAACATCATTATTTGCTAGACTATTATTATTACTAACAGCAGCAGCAGTGGTCATATTTTGGCTATCAAAGAATGAATTATACATCATGTCTTTATTTGACTGAAAGTATTGATCACGAGGATTGGTAGAAGGAGTGGTTGTATCCTTATCCATGGAATTAGCAGAAGTGGAATTCAGGTTTGACCAAAGATCTAGGTTGCCACTTGTACCACCAGCAGTTGTTGCAGAAGAGGTATAAGGGTTGTTAACAGGATTAGTAGCAGCAGCAGAGGACCAATTGTAATTAGCCATTGAAGAAGCAGTTGGAAGACCTGAAGTAGATAAAGACTTTTGAATCTGTTTTGAACTTAATGATCTCAGTTGAGGAGTTAAACCTATTGGAGTGGAATGGCCAGTAGGAACAGTCGATGCAGAAGCAGAAGCAGAAGGGTTTTCGAATTGGGCAGAATTAAAGGAGCTAAAGTTTAGTTGGTTCTGTTTATCGTTATCAGCTGAGTAAGCAGACATGTCAAGCTAGCAGATGAGAAGTGAAAATGTCTTAGGTTGAAATGTTCTTAAAGAATCTGTTTCTTTTTCCCTTTTGAAGCTGTATGGAACGGTAGTTGTTGCTCAACTTTTGTATTCAGATAATGATGGTTATGATTATAATCAGCAAAACCAGGCCGATGCGATGAAGATAGTGGTAGCACGCTAGTAGATGGAGTGAGTGAACAGCTGGAAGAAAGTAGAAAAGGGAAAAAGGGCAACGAACACGAAACAAGCAGAACAGCCTTTTCCCTTTGAGCAAAAGTGTGTTTTACGTGTAGAATTGGACGAAGAGTTGAACCCCTTGATTCGATTTATGACATGGATTGCACGTGCCATTTTGCATCAGCTGATGTAATGTACGTGCATATCACGTGGATAAAATGACCAATCAACATTGTCCAAGGATGGAAATGGAACAACTCCTAAACAATGTGACTGATCAGATCCTTTCTCAAACTGAGGGGTTAGCTGATTAAACTAAAACCTAGCCACCTACTTGTTGTTTCCGGCTGATGATTCACGATCAAGTAATTAACATTGGTGGACCGAACGACAACCAAAGAGATATTATTACTAATGAATGACCAATGACAGGACGGGCTCTCATAAAATGAGACCAACCTCATGTCTCTATTGGTTAACGCCGAATTAACTCCGACTGGCCTTTCATATGATTGTTTTGTAAACGGCTGTGAGGCTGTACTGTGGCACAGCCGAGCTTTGTTCTGGTCTCATCGGACATCCTGCAGTCTTTTACTGAATTTCAGGAGTTTGCAGAGTTCTATATATAACTACTCTCCTTTCCAGCTTAGCTCTCTTTTATCCTTACTTAAACATTAGGTTTTCTCATTCACATTCATATAAAAGTTCATCGGTTGGTGTGTCTGGTTACTACCGTTTGATTAATTTATATCGGGGCTCCTTTTTTTTTTCTCCTTTTCATTTTCACTTCGGATCCGTTTGACTCCAATATCCCCCC
>JAKTPC010000060.1:0-97324 GCA_030557395.1 Ambrosiozyma platypodis | reverse complement strand
CTAAAGGTAAACTTACTTATAAGGTCTGGAACAAGTTTGATATCAATAAGAAGAAAACTTTTATTATATCATTAATAAATAATATTAAGAAACTCCCTAAAAAGGGCCATTTATATTTATTTCATAAAGACTTAGATCTTCAAAATATATTTGTGAATGATGATGGAGAAATAACAAGTATTATTGATTGGAAAGATTGTGAATATTTACCAGAATTCTATCTCAAGAGATTACCTGATTTTATATGTGAAGGAAATTATCTTAATAGTGAAAATGATACAAATATACTATCAGATATTTTCTATAAACAAATGGGAAAACTATCCGATCTAGAAGAATTAGTTACGGAATTGCATCGATTTCCTAAATATCCTGAGCTTTTTTATTTGGAAAACATATCAATGAGATTCAATTATGCTATAGCAGGTATCCCTATTACATAGAAAACCATAATTATTTATGTTATATTATATTGGGGGAGGGGGGGTTGTTCTTAATGTTTATTTAACTTAGTTATTTATTTTCTGATGCTTACCCTTTAATTGGTAAATTCGGAATTTCAATTACAAAAGCCAAGCGGTACTTAAAATACATGCTTTTTCCCATATCTTTAAACTTTATTTCACTTTTATAATAATCGAATAATTACTATAAATACCGAAATCCGAATACGCTACCAGTGGATTCAGATAAATCATTAATTAAAGCCATTTACAAGGTATACAGAATAATAGTTATTTTCAAAAATTAAACCAAATGTTTCACAATCGGAGGTTATTGAAGTGATAATAATTAGAAAGTAAAATTTTACCTAATACTAGTAGATACACCATCGGTTTGTTTATAGATATATGGGTAGCGTATTCGATTTTCGGCAAACAAACACTGATATTTAATAGTTATACACTAAGATAAAGTATATATCAAAACTAGGGAAAAGGGTGGATTGTAAGTACCACTTAAGTTTTGTAATAATTCTCATTGACTCTAAATTAGGTAGCTATAGGACTTTGTGTCAAGCAAAACTAAAACAGAAATGAAAATAATACTCTCTTTGTGTGAGTTGAAGTATTCAAGGTAGTTAACGGAATGTTGGGTAATACCACCATCTTTTGAAGATCTCATTTTGAATTTGTCTACATTCATCTCTATTTAGATTTTCTTTTTTGCTTCAACTTGGGGTCTCGGTGCTTGGGTGGTTATTGGTGAAATTTTCCCATTGCCAATTAGATTCTGAGGTGTTGGTTTATCAACCGCCTCTAACTGGCTCTGGAACTGTTCTATTGCTGTTATTACTCCGTACATGGTTGATACTGATAAAGGTAATTTAGGTGCTAAGGTCTTCTTTATTTGGGGTGGCTTGTGTCTTATTGGTTTTGAGTATGCAATCGTTTTAATACCAAAAACTAAAGGTTTAACTTTGGAGCAAATAATTAGCTGTTGTTTAAAGCTTGTGAAAGGGTTGACTAGTAAATTGAACTCTTGTAAGTGGAAGCATGATACCATCTACTAACCAAAACGGCTAGAGAGCGTTAAGTTATTACTAAAAGATTAAATAGAGACATATAATTTCATTTTAGTTAATGTTGTTTCGGCTGCTCTTTTAATTGAACAAATAACTTCCGAAGCTATGAGAGAAGTGTTTCCAAATTCAGTACTTATAAATAACTTAGGTTGGATTATCCGCGTCGAAGAACTGTTAGTGATATTTATAAAAAGTTAGAGAATAGAATCTTGAAAAGTAAGCTGATTACTACTTATATTTTAGTATTTTTGGTATTCTTCTTTTATATTGCTTTTGCCGATACAGAAGTTAAATATATTTTAAGATATAAGTTATCTGAACGAAAGATACTTCCGTTACTTCTAGAGTGTTTACTTTTATTGTTTGTGCTTTTTGTAACGTTGTCCAAATTAATGATTCAAAACATGTGGAAATTGCTTGAATTTTATGTATAGGTTGATCTACTTTAATCTACGGTCTTTTGTAATATTTCTGGAATGACAATTGGCTGTAGTAGTACTAAGAAATGCTTCCAGAAGCTGATACTCTATTTCAATATGATTTGGAGTAACAATATTATCGGTATGTCTGTATTGATGCAGTAAATATCCCGATATTATTGCGTTTCTGAGTCTAAAACTCGAAGCTTGCAAAAGGTTTATAAATGCCATAGTCCATGGAGCTAACTGTAAGACGGACACCGCCTTGAAAGTTAGGCCACGTTTCTATTGTTAGGCTGAGATCTCATCTCATCATCTCATCGGCCTAGAAGGCCCATATATATCTAGTCAAGATAACACTCGAGACATCAAGTCAAATGACACGTAATAGGAGATAAGTGAAGTAAAATACGTAGTAGTAGACTAATTAATTAAACAAAATTATAAAATATTAAGAAAAAGACAGTGTAAAAAAGATTTATATATCCATAATCTATAAGTTGAAAGTTTCCTTTAAAATTCTGATAGTGTCATCTGGAGAGTTGACAGCATGACCAATGGTTCTTGGGTCAGAGTAGATTTCGTAATCGTTACCACCCTTGTAAGACTTGTCACCGAAGAAGTGGATTTGAGAGAATCCTTCTTTTTCAACGTGTTGTAAACAATAGGTCTTGTCCCAACCAGTTGGGAAAACATCGAATGAGATTTGACCACCAATTGAGTAAGTTAACTTCAAATCTGGGAACTTTTCCTTTAATGCGGCAACCATAGTTTCTCTCACTTTAGATTTTTTATCAAAAGCTTCAAAATCGTTTCTTTCTTGAGTTGAAGCATTTCTACCAACTGGTGAGACATTGATCATACCATTTCTGAATTCAATGAAAGTACCTCTTCTGACAGGTAAATCAATTTGAGCTAAGTAACCTAAGATAAATTTGGCAAGTTCGTTATATTGAGCTTCACCAATCCAGTTAATGAAAGATTGAGAAGCTAATTCTTGACCTAACTTGTAAGCAGTCAAACCATTTTCAGAGAAACAGTAATCGAATTTGTCTAAAACGTTGTTACCTAATTGTTCCTTTTGCTTAGCTAAGTCGGAACCACCAACGAAACCGATGACAACCTTCTTTCTTAGTTCTGTTAATAAGTTGTCCATTTCTGGAGACACAGATAATCTGGCTGGGGTTAAAGTACCGTCAACATCGAATAAAACTAAAGTTTTTGGTTGTTCCTTGTTTGTGAAAGACATCTTGAGTAATTGGTTGACTAGTTTGTGGTAAAGTTGTTCAAAGAAGGAGGAAAACCGAAAGAAAGCAACACTTACAAAAAGTACAACTCACAGTAAATTTCATTTCAGTTCAGGAACGAAACGCGTTGCTCATATAGGCCACGTTTCTTTTTATCTTAGAACGTGATGCTATCACATGATTTATCCGGTTTCGACGCGTCTGTCATTGCGTCGATATTCTGGCTTCTTTTTAGTCCTGTTTTAATTTTGGTTTAAACTTTGCCATCTAATCCCGCTTCTGAAGCGGGTAAAGCGCCCGCAAGTTCTTTGGGAGCAAAATCCTCAAAATTAAGTTTTTGAAGAGCAGAAGAGTTTCTTGAAATTTATCTATAAATTTAAGACAAATCCGCCTTTTAATTGCATGACATTTTCCTGCTCCCTTTTACTCCCCTTTTTACTCCCCTTTTATCCACTCTTCTCAAGTTTACCCCCCTCCCAATTTCTCCTTCACAGACCCTCACATACTCTCACAGACCCTCACAGAGACTCTTACAAGATTTAATAGTCTTGATTCTAGATTATAGATATTATGTCAATCATTCCAATCTCTGATAACTTTACGGGTTCTTCAAACTTGTCTGATGTTTCTGTTTCTTCTGATGCAGTTTTTTCATTAAGAGCTAGTTCTTCAGAAACTTTACCTACCTTAGTAGGTACTGAATTATCTATTAAATCTGAATCCTTTGAAGACACTACATTATTTGAGTATTCTATCATGGATTTCTTAAGGGTCAGAGACTCTATTGTCTCAGGTAATTTTCCTCAAATCACTTCTTCTATCTCTTCTTCAAAAGATGACCTGGCGTGTTGTACGGATAAGAAGACCTCTACAGAGAAGAACAAATCAACAACTACATTGTCATTTTCTGGTTTACAATATACTGAACCTATCCCATTACAGATCACACCATATTCAGTTTACTCGACTCCGAAATGTTTGAAAGAAAGAATGATAAAGAGATTGAAAACTATCTTGGGCTATAGATGGTATGAAAGAAGATCAATTAGAAAAATATCTCCATTGGTTGATTCAATTTATATTAACGAATGGATAACTGATAATGAATTGAGAAATTATTTAAGAACAATGAGAGAAAATGATTGGTCTGGTTTAGTATATATTATTAATGGTAGTACTTGTTTATAAGTATTTGGTCTTGTTGTTCGCGTTTAGAGCGATCAAGAGTTGTGAAATATGTTCTTAACTTACCTTTTGTATATTACTCCCTGTTTTGCTCTGCTTTTTGCTTTTAATCTTTTTTCTTGCTTCAGGTTTCACCCGGCCTTGGTATATTTGTTTTGGTGTTCAATTACTTCATTCCTTTAAAAATATTGCATGGGTTTTTCTTAATATACATAATTTACGAAAACTATTTTGAGTCTTGTAATACCAGTGATATATCATGTAAATATAGATAGATATTATTTAAAACAATCAGGCAAAAATTCCAAATAACCCAATTGTAAAGGGTTTTCACAAGAAGTATAAACGGATGAAAAGTATAAACCCTGAAATCAAAAAGTAAGACCAAGTGAGAAATCTCTAGAACCCGCCATCCACTAATCAATCTTCTTACCACTTTTCTTTGGGAAAGTCTTTCTCATAAAGTCTTTCAAATAAGAATTAATAATCAATGCTAACCCAATGACTATCAAAACAACACCCCAAGTAAAAGAATCTTGTAACTTGAAAATAGCATCGATAACCGCACCTATGTAACTTATACTTGTATATCTACTCTTACGACTATTAACAGGCTTACTATTTTCAATTGAAGGTTTAGTAAAGCCCGGAATATTAACATTTGGCATGCCTGGTGGAGAAATTGGATTATTCAACATGATCAAAATATTTGATACTAAATTAAGTGGTTTTAGCAATAACATTAATTTAAATAATGATCCCAATGAGATAGTCTTACCCAGATAGCAGAATAGCATTGCTATCAATGGTAATCCAGCTTTGAAAATGTTGACTTTACTCTTATAAAAGAGCCATAACATGATTAAAACACTAGCTTGGACAAACACTAATACTGAATTAATCAAACTCAGCCATCTTGAATCACCAGTGTTGTTAGAGGAACCATAACCATAGCCAGCAGTTCCACTGTAGTAGTCACTGTAGTAGTCATTATTTTGTTGCACTGGTTCACCTGAATACATGGATTTGGCATAATATAGCATGCTGAATAAGTTAGTAGCCAATTCAATTAAATAATTAGGCAAGCTATCCAAAGCCAATGAACCACCTAAAGATTTGTTCTTCCATAAGTTGAAAATCTGGGGTAAGAAGAAGAAGCTAGAAACACTGAAGAAATTCAAAGATAAAACTTTATCTGCAAATTCTTTGAACAACTGTTCATTACCTGGCTTTAATATCGTCAATTGATATAGTTGTGTGAATGCGGTGAAACCAAACTGTGAAATTAAAAATACTGAAATTGGTTTGAACAAAAGTAGCTTTGACACCACTGGACGGATAACGGAAAACCAAGGTTCCGTTAATATATCCAACTGGTGAATTGTGTCATCTGAAAGTATTAAGCTCATTAAATTAGGTAGATGTCAAAGAAGAGAGAGAACAAATCCATCGATACACCACCGCAAAGGAGTGACTGACGGTGGAATGATAACGCTGAATCAGTCTGAAACATCCGTGCACTAGGGATCGGCACCTGATGGACTTAGTAAAAATCACAATAACAGACACAATCACCATTTTCATCAATTGCCGTCCTAAGCTTATTCCACAATTGCCATCTCCCTTTAAAACTTTTAGCACTGAATAATACCAATGGATAGCACACCTCATAGTCCCACTGGTGAGACTACGAACTCTTCCATCCTTAGCATTAGCAACAGAAGTGGAAACAACAGTACTAGTACTAGTACTACATACGACACCTATATAAACAATCGAAGTTCTCCTGTCAATTCAATAAACAGAAGATTCAGAATGCAACAACAACGGCCTACTACTCCTACAAATTCGGTCAGAAACAGATCCCGTTCCCCTTTTGCCAGTCCTTCATCCTTTATGATTCCTTCTAGGTCCGTGTCTCCTTGTGATGTGAATGACCTCTCGATAGACCATCAACTGCACAGTACAACAATCGAGACAACGCAAGACGATATTGATAACATCGAAAACTATGAAAATGCTGCTGAAGGAAATGATACAATCCAGACAAGCAACGAAGAAGCTGAAGAAATAGATACTCAGCATGATTTAGTTGTAGCAAGTTCACAGAGCCCAGCTGTTGTTTTAGAATTGGATTTGGATTGTAATATTAAATTTATTTCAAAAACTTGGGAATCAATGGTTGGCACAAGAATAAGCAAGATTAAAGGAAAACCAATTAATAATATTGTGGTCGGTGAAGATGAAGATAAACAAGTTTTCAACAAGGCTACTAAAATCATGATTGAGGATGATGAAAGTTATAGAGTGAAATTTATTGTTCAGACAAATTTACATAATAATACTGGCTCAATTGTTACAACCCCAACTGCTAAGATTCAAGAAAGTGGTAGTAGGATACCATCATTATCATTATCGGCTCGTACCTCCATTACTACAGATAAAGAATTCTCACCTGTCCCAGAAGAAGATAATGATGATAGTGATTCGTTAAGTACTCATTCAACAGGCTCTTCATTATCTACAGATGGCGAGTTTATAGAATTAGAAGCTCAAGGTATACTGATTCATGAACAAAAATCAAGAGAACCTACTCATTCAATGTGGATCGTTAAGCCTTGTGTTCCATTAAAAGATATTTCATTAGAATTACCCGAAGAACTAGTTATGAATTTAGGTTTTGGTGTTAATTTATTTGAAACTTATTTACTGCACCTTATGGATTTGACTGTTGTTGATGAAGATAGCATCCCACCTCCTTCACAAGAGCTATGTAGAATTTGTGAACAGTGTGTGCCCGATTGGTGGTTAGAAAAACATACTGAATTATGTCTAGTTGAGCATAGAACTGAAGATATTGTTCATATGAAACAAGAAGATTTAATAGAGCATAGAAAGCTGGTTTTATCCATATTTGATACTTTAACTAGGAAGGAGGCTTTGAGTTCAAGTTCTGGGAACGCATCTCCTTTAGCTGTCCCTTTATCGCCTTCAAACTCATCGTCAGCTGCAAGTTCTGTTTCCTCTTCCTCTTCTTCAAGTAGTGTATCAAGTGTTAGTGAATACAAAGGTAATCCTATTCCATTAGCTTCTACTAGTTCGGAACAAAATTCAATTGGTAGAAGAAAATCATTGGGTGCTTTATTGCCTTCGAAAAGATTTCCTTTCAGAAATTTAGAATCAATGTTAGAATACTTGGATGAAGCAATTAAAGTTAATACTGGTGTTATTGATGAAGTTAAAGATAATAATGAAGATAATTATGAACTGTCGTTCTCTCCAGATTCAAATAGAGCCATTGCTCATTTACAGGAAATAGTCTTACCCGAATCAAGTGATCCCGCTATTAGAGATTTAACTGAGGATACGGAAGATTTGGTTGCAGGTAAAATGGATTCAATTTATAGATACGCTCACATTTTACAATATGTTGATCGAATTACTAAGGAAACTGATGAAATGATCTTAAAAATCGTTCATGAGACTGTTTCCAAAATTAAAGAGCAAGTGTATAATCTTTCTGAATCAGCGGATGAATCAATCACTAATTTATCCACAACAGGCCATAATTATTCTGAAATTCAACAACCGGTTGCTATTCATTCTCCACAACCTCTGTCTATTCAATCCCCTCAACCTCAAAAATCACTTGGACAAGATTCTGGAAGTATGATTTTTGGTGGTATGTATCTTGACGATTCTTTACCAATGGCTCATACCAGCACGAAGTTACCAACGACAAAACAATTAAGTTTAGCCTCAAATATGACGGATGATAGATTTTCATCAGGAAGTTCAACACCAAGAAGTGGCATTCCAACTGGAAGTAGAAACACACCAGTTATAAATTTCCCTGAAGGATATGTAAAACATTCATCAAGTGGGTCAACTCCCAATTTCAATTCCCCAAGGAGACCATTATCTCCATCCTATAATGTTCCATTAAGTTCTATTCAAAGAAATTCTAAGAATAAGACTTCAGGTCCTAATACTTCAACATCCGGTTCAAATACTCCACTGTCCTCGCCATTATTACTGTTTAGTGATCCTCACAACCCATTAAATCCTCATAATTCTCTTAGTTACCATCATACAGCCTCATCAGTTTCTGAGAAACCACAGTTGTCTCCATTACTGGTTCCACAATCATTCAAGCCATCATTACCATCTATCAAAGATTATGAAGTTATTAAACCCATTAGTAAGGGTGCTTTTGGCTCTGTTTTTTTAGTTAAAAGAAAATTAACGGGTGAATATTTTGCGATGAAAGTTCTAAAGAAATCAGATATGGTTGCCAAAAATCAAGTTACTAATGTTAGAGCTGAAAGAGCCATCATGATGGCACAATCTGATTGTGCTTATGTTGTTCAATTGGTTTCTTCTTTCCAATCCCTGAATTATTTATATTTAGTCATGGAGTATTTGAATGGTGGGGATTTAGCTACACTACTGAAAAATATGGGTTGTTTACCTGATGCTTGGGCTAGACGCTATATTGCTGAAGTTATTCTCGGTGTCGATGATTTACATTCAAGAGGTATTGTTCATAGAGATTTGAAACCTGATAATTTATTAATTGATTATAGAGGCCATGTTAAATTAACGGATTTTGGTTTGAGTAGAATGGGTTTAATTAAAAGACAAAATGAAATTAGAGATTCTATTTCGACTAGTTCTGTTTCAGCAGGTGTTTTGGATGACCCCTTTATTTCTTCAACTTCTGGTAGTATACCACAGCCTGTATCAGCCGTTCCTTCTTCTCAAACTAGACATAAAAAAATGCTAAGTATTACACCATTTTCATTAACTCCCACTTCTCCATTAGTTACTCCAATTAGTGCATCAGCTGCTTTAGGTTTGAATTTTGATGATTTGGATACATCAGGTTCTTCATCACATGATTTTTTCCCGCGTAGAAGAACGGTTTCTAATGCAAGTAGTAATCCTATGTCGCCTGTTCTAAGACCATTATTACCCAGAACAAATTCTCAATCATCGTTTATCTATTCAAATGAAGAAAATTCACAACAGCAAGAAAATATAAATTTAGCTTTATTTGATCCTAAACATTCAGTTCAAACTAGAAAATTCGTTGGTACGCCAGATTACTTGGCTCCTGAAACGGTCGCTGGGCTAAGTCAAGATGAGGCAAGTGATTGGTGGTCAATTGGTTGTATATTATTTGAATTTTTATTTGGATATCCTCCTTTCCATGCCGACTCTCCTGAAAAAGTTTTTGAAAATATTTTACATGGTAAAATTGATTGGCCTGATATACCTCTTGGGGACTTTCATGACTTGTGTACTGATAGTGCTAAAGATTTAATTATTAAACTATTAAATAAAGATCCAACTAAAAGACTAGGTTTTGGCGGCTCAAAAGAAATTAAAGATCATCAATATTTCAATGGAATTACATGGGACACATTACTTGATGAAGAAGCTTCTTTTGTTCCTGAAACTGATGATCCTGAATGCACTGATTATTTTGATGATAGGGGTGCTCAACTAAATATGTTTCCAACTGATAAAGATGACGAGGGGGATATTGATCGTCGTGAAGATGATGAAACTGCTATTGCCGATGATAATACTGAAACCACCTCAACCAGTAATAAGAATATGAGATCAAATTCGAGTTCTTCTTCAACCACATTAGATTCACCAAGACCAAGTTTCAGTAAGCCCTTGCTAACTCAACCTCAGCTGTTGAGTAAAAGAGAAAGGAGGAACTCAAGGTTAAGTGACTCTGGATCCGAATTTGGCTCTTTTCAATTTAGGAATTTATCAGTTTTAGAAAAACAGAATAAGGATGCAATTAATAGATTGAAAACTGAACACCTGGAACGTCGAAATAGTGTATCATCAACTAATTCGTCAGATGGCTACTTTGCTAGTCCAATTGTTGCCAATACTACAGGATCATCAATTTCTGCTTTTGGTATTACTAGTCCAACTGCCACCTCCACTCCAACTACTCCTGGCTATATTTCAAGAAAATTGCCAAATATCAATACTCAGACAGGTCCACCACACAAAATGCCTTCGTCTCCATTAGTCCAACCCGTTAATACTCCAATTCAACATATAAGGTCACCCTCAACAAGTATTAGTATGATTCCATCACCCCTTCTAAAAAATGCATCTTTGGCCTCTGAAACTGAAGATTCTTCTGGTTTCAATCAACATTTGCATCAACATCAGCATTCACTATCTCAACAACAGTCAGCTTTTAGTACACCTACATCATCATACCCTGCTAGATTTGGATCACCAGTTCCACGTAATTCAGTTTCTGGAAATACGACTAATAGTAGCAGCAACACACATAACAAGAAAACGTCATTTTTTTCATTTTCTTCAGAAACTTCCTCATCACCAGCCATGCGTCTTTTGAACAAATCTATATCTCGAGCAATGAGTGACTTTTCACCTTCGTCCTCAGATACGGAAGAAAGATCAAATGCTATATCCCGTGTTCATAAACGGAGACAATCCCGTCGTATGAGAGCATCATCTTCAACATCATCTACAGCGTGTAGCGCTGAAAATATTAATATCAGCAGCAGCAATGAACTATCATTATCTACTAGTTTCCAAAGAATGTCAATCGATGTATTAAATGTGTTAGTCTGTGAACCTATTCCGATTCATCAATATGCAATGGAAAGAGATTTGAAAAAATTGGGATGTGATGTTGTTTCAATCTCAAGTGGTTCTGAATTAATTAAACGAAGTTCATCAAATGTTAAATTCGACTTGATTTTCACTTCTACTGAACTGCATAAATTGGATTGTTTCGATTTGGTCAAATTGATAAAGCATACAGCATCGGCCAACAGTACAACCTGTATTGTCGGTGTTTCTTCATTTGTTGAGGATGCTAAGAATTCAGGAGTGTTTGATTATGTGTTGGAGTTTCCTCCAACAATGGAGAAGTTGAAGAAGGTTGTTCAGTTGTTCAAGAAAACTAAATTAGAAGAGGCTGTGATTACAGATACTGAATAACAGTACAAATTATCTAAAAGACATCTTTTTATCATTTTGTCGTCCTTTTTATATACTTATTTATTTATTAGTTTTTTCTTTTCTATTATTTCTTCCGGTTATGTTTTGAGTTTTGGGTCATATACTACAAGGTACTTATGTGCCTAAATTTGTTTCTTTTTTTACTTTTGTTTTTGTTAATGTATTTTAGATCACGATTTATGAATTATTCTTTATGAACAAAAAGATAAGATACATAATAAAACCAGTAATCAGTAAACATACTAAAGCAGGAAACAAAAGATGATAATAGGTATATAAAAAAGTAAAAGAACGAATAATCGAAACCAAACAACTAAACCAACAGTAAGGCAACAACTAAAAAGGGCAAAGCAATAGAACCAGCCTTAACGACCTTCTCCCAGACAAACTCTCTTGGCTTCATTTCATCAATCTCTTTTTCCATAACATGCGTCATACTTTCAAAAGAAAAACCTTCGTCAACTCTACGTTTACATCTAACACTTAACTCTTTCAATTCAACGTCACTCAAACTCTTGACTAATTCCAGAACATCGCTCCATTTTTCAGCATCATGTTCAACATTAAATCCAGTAAATTTTGTCTTATCATCAAAATAATTCACAATCGTCTCTAAGGGACCACCAGTGTTATGGGCTAGAACAGGCTTTCCTAGCACAAAGGCTTCCAAAGGAACGATACCGAAGTGTTCGAAATCTGGCGTGTATAACAACATATCAGTTTTAGACAATAGAGCATTCTTAAGTTTGGTTGAAACTGAAGGTAAAAAGTAAACTTGGATGTTCTTTGGAGAAACTAATAATTTACCTCTGACAGTGATATGGGCCAGATCTAAAGAATCACATAATTCTTCTAATGAGTCCAAGCATCTTTTATTTTCAAACACCCTAGCATCATATCCACCGGCAATAACCAATTTTTGTTTGGTATCGTTAGTTTGTTTAATGTAATTAGCAAACGCCTTGATTGCAATATCAACTCTTTTACGACCATCAAATCTGTTGATAGACAAAAAAAATCCAGAATCTTTAAAAAATTCAGAAACTTCAGTAACAGCATCATCATTAATATCCAACTTATCAGGAACACAAGGATAGACAACACCAATAGGCTCCTCGGATAGCATAGGCATGGTCTTTTTAACTGTTTGCATGGTGAATTCAGAATTAACGACAATCTTATCAGAACATGAGGTGGACCATTCTTCAATTTTATCGAACGTGAATCTATATATTTTTCTAATTAAACTATGATGTAAAGCTAATAATTTGTCTGGGAAATGACAGTAGAACAAAATGGCAGCATTTTTGGCCTTAAACAAATGCAATAATGGAATACAGTAACTTAATTGATCTAAAACGATCAAATCATACTGGAACATCTCTCCTAATAGAATCATCTTGAAAACCAAATACAGTTGTCTTAAGAACGCAAAAACGATAGCAAAATGACCTAAGAATAATCTAGGCAGGAAATCGCCGTAAACATTGACTTTGAATTGTCCCGTAATTGGATTAACTTCATCGAAACAGTGAGTTGGATCACAATGTGATGTGTAGATAGTAACTTCGTTTTCTGTCTTGTGAAGTGTCTTTAATGAGATGGCCAGGTCGACCATAAGTCTTTCAGCACCTCCAATACCCAAATCCGGATGGATCACAGCAATGTTAAGTGGTTTACTGGCCCGTGTCTGTTGTTTCTCCTGTTCATGACTCATTGTGGTTTAGTTGTATTCAGCAAATGTGTAAAAAGGCCAGGAAAAGAAGGCGTAAAGTGAAAGTAAATAAATTGACCACCACGTTGAGCTGAAACGAAACGCGCAAAACCACCATTATACATTTTATCAATCTCCATTCATTTGACTTCCTTTTTCACAGAAAACCATTTCGGAGCAGGTCAAACCGACTACTAAGTATCCATGTTGGTGCCTCCAGATAACTTTGCTATGGTAGAAGACGGCCTTTACCGTTGTTCCAGACTAGATCCCATCAACCATCCCTTCCTAGACACTCTAAAGCTCAAATCTATTGTATGGTTGGATGAAGAAAAACCACCAAGACTAGTGTCAAACTACATCGATTCCCACAATTTGAAATTGTTTCATTTGAAAACATTACCAGAAGAAGATGACAATATAGCTAATGTCAAGTTTCAAGAATGGATGGTGTTGAAACCCGTTATCGTTTCCAAGATTTTCCAGTTTATACTAGATTACAAAAACAACCATAACTGTTTGTTAGTCGATTCGAGTGAGGTTGTTGTTGGGATATTGAGACATATTCAAAGATGGAGTTATTCTAGTATTTCAAACGAGTACAGATTGTATTCCAATTACAAAGCTAATTATTCCGTTGAAAATTATTTAGAATTGATTAATATTGAACTAATACCATACGAGACTATTCATGGATTTTCGGAAGAAGATGACGAACTTGAAGACAGTAATGATAATGAAGATGAACTATTACAAATAGATGAAGAGGCACTAACTTCAGCCGATGAATCTACCAACCCAATTGATTCACAATCACCCACAAGTAGCTCAAGAAGGGAGAAAGAAGAAGAATTAAGTACACATACTACAAGAACAGCCATCAGTATTGATGTTCCTAATTCATCGACTTCAACTTTCAACAGTAATAACAATAGTATGTTTCAGTCTTCATATAATAGCAGCAATAATAACTCATATAATAACTCATATAATTCGTCGTCTTTTACAAACAGGCGAAGAGTCAGTTTTGCTAGATCCACATCACCTCGCAATAACTCATTCAGTTCTTCATCCAAGTTATCATTGTCCACCTCCCCTCAAATCCCTCATCAATTGTTGAAATTAGTTGAATTAAGAAAACAGAAAAAGAAACATAGAGAACAACAGCAACAGGAATTAAACGAAGTTAACAAGCATCGTCACCATCATCACTCAACGAATGGAAAGCATTCAATACCGGAATCTAGCGATGGCGGTCTTAAATATCTGCTTGGTAAGAGTAATAAAGATACTAGAAGTGAAAGTATTGTTTCCAAAACCAGCATCACAAGTGTTTCCAGTTGTACGCTTCCGCAATATGCTTTCTATCAGGCGAAAACAGACTTCCATTTAATCAACGACAAGAAGAAGGAGATAAACACCACGATCAAGATCAAGCTTCCAAAAGAGGAGAATCTTCCTTCCTGGTTCATCGAACAGAGAGATCTGTGGGAAGAAGAGTGTTGTTATCTTTAATAATTACGTAAATAAATAATTAAATAACAAAATAAAAAATAAAAAATAAAAAATAAAAAATAAATCACTCTTCCGGAGTATCTCGCTATTCGGAGTATCAGTCTCTCCGGTGATCACGTGTGAAAAAGTATTTACGGTCCCGCTCCGATATTTAAATCGGCGTAGATTTTCCACTTTATCAGCATTGAGCAATCACGTTCCTTTCTTTCTTTCCGCTTCTGAAAAAAACACCCAATTGCAATTGACCAGCCACATAAAATGGTTCAAAAAGTCTTATTATTAGGTTCCGGTTTCGTCGCAAAGCCAACTGTTGATATCTTAGCTAAGCAGTCAGACATTGAAGTCACTGTTGGTTGTAGAACATTAGCTAAAGCTCAAGAATTAGCAGGTTCAGTTGCTAAAGCTATTTCGATCGATGCTACTAAGCAAGAAGAGTTAGATGCTGAAATCACCAAATATGACGTTGCCATCTCTTTGATTCCATATATCTACCATGCTAACGTTGTTAAGGCTGCTATTAAGTCAAGACACACTAATGTCGTTACTACTTCATACATTTCTCCTGCTTTAAGAGAATTGGAACCTGCTATCAAGGAAGCTGGTATTGTCGTTATGAATGAAATTGGTTTGGATCCAGGTCTTGATCACTTATACGCTGTGAAGACCATTGATGAGGTTCACAAAGCTGGTGGTCAAATCAAGTCTTTCTTATCTTACTGTGGTGGTTTACCAGCTCCAGAAGATTCCGATAACCCATTAGGTTACAAGTTCTCTTGGTCTTCAAGAGGTGTTCTATTAGCTTTAAGAAACTCTGCTAAGTACTATCAAAGTGGTGAACTTGTTTCCATTCAATCTGAAGATTTGATGGCTACTGCTAAACCATACTTCATCTACCCTGGTTACGCTTTAGTTTGTTACCCTAACAGAGATTCAACTACTTATAAAGAATTATATTCCATCCCTGAAGCTGATACAGTCATCAGAGGTACTTTAAGATTCCAAGGTTTCCCAGAATTCATTAAGGTTTTAGTTGACTTAGGCTTCTTAAAAGAAGATCCAGCTGAAGTTTTCACCAAGCCTGTTGCATGGAACGATGCTCTTTCTCAGTACATTGGTGCTGCCTCTAGCTCTGAAAAGGATATCGTTGCTAAGATCGATTCCTTAACTAAATTCAAAGATGAATCTGACAGAGAAAGAATACTAGCTGGTTTCAAATGGTTAGGCTTGTTCTCCTCTACTCCAATCACCCCAAGAGGTAATGCATTAGATACCTTATGTGCTACTTTAGAACAACTAATGCAATATGAAGAAGGCGAAAGAGATTTAGTCATCTTGCAACATAAATTTGGTATTCAATGGGCTGACGGTAAGACTGAAACTAGAACTTCTACTTTAGTTGATTATGGTGTCCCAGGTGGTTACTCATCCATGGCTAAGTTAGTTGGTGTTCCATGTGCCGTTGCTGTTCAGCAAGTTCTTGGCAAGAAGGGTACCTTTGCTACCCCAGGTTTATATGCTCCAATGACTCCTGAAATTAATGACCCAATCATGAAAACCTTGAAGGAAGACTATGGCATTTACTTAACAGAAAAGACTTTGTGAGTCTTTTAATTAAATTAACGTTTCTTGTGTTTGATAAGCTTTTCTTTTCGTATTTTGTTTTATGGCTTTTTCATTATATATCTTTAATCTAGAATTGAAGTAAATTAAATTTTTCTTCACCAGCTTGGTGCGTGGAGTAAACCCCCATAAAAACAAACGAACTACGAAAAACCTGTTTGGAGTGCGCCACTCCTTATAGATTCAGAACGTCGGTTGGAAACTAAATTCATGGAGAACCATCCACTACACCACTGGACACAGTTACTAAAAAATTGATATTGTAATTTTGTCCTGATTTCAGATTGTAATATTCTAAGGTTAAGGAACATGAGAAAACCAAACAATGGATGAATTAGATAAACAGTAAAAGAAAAGGAAATTAAGGAGAAACAGAGGGATCCAAAATAAACTATAACAAAAGTAACAAAGGTTAAAGATTGAATTAAGTTTACTAAAATTGAATAAATGCTTTAATTATTTTGATACTTTAGTCTTACAAATAAAACTAATAAAATTAATAATGCTAATAATCTAAACATGGGCTATGATAAAAGTAAGCTTCTGCACGGTCCAAGTGTTGTAGCCACAATTATCGGAGGTGTACAGGGTACTAAGTAGCTCTTTTCAAAGTAAAATAGATGATGAATAAATCTGTATCACTTGCTTTATCTATAGCTGCTCATTTGAATTAAATAAAAGTTTGTTTGAAAGAATTTCATACGTCATATTTTTGAAACATATTCAAGAATATTTGATCAATATTCTGAAATCAGATTGAGCACTGAGATTATCATTATGGCTGCCTTATAAAGTTTATGGGCTGCAATTGGTTCTTGGCTGGCTCTTTGGTCATCCCATTTGGCAATAAATGTAGTTTTGCAAGCTAGTTAGGCACGAAATACTCCACTTCACTTAAACGTACAAATATTAAATATTAAGTACCGCCTGAAAATGAGTCATTTCAACTCTGAATCTTATCACTCCAGCCAACTTCGATTAGGTGCTTATCGTGGTTCATTATTATATGACAGTGCGATTTGATAAAATAAACATATATTAGAAACGCTAGAAATACACAACTTATAAGGTTAACTTGGACTGAATTAAAGTATAAAATTACGACGATAATCTCTTACCTTTTCTTTAAGACGCATAGATCTACGAAAGATAAACATATTATACATATGTTTATCAAAGCCTTTCTCGACCGATTGCCGGTATGTATCTTCTTCAATTTCTCTTGCCACATCTGCAACATCATTCCAAGGGTATCCCCAACATATTAAAAAATCTTTCACGTATTCACGTTTGTCTTCTCTTTCCTCTTCCGTGAGCTCAAGCATCTTGTATCTCTTATTTCTAGTAGCGGTAATATGTAGACAGTTAAAATGAATAGAACTATAATTGTTCAGTGATATAATGAGAAAAAGTGTTAATAAAGTGTTGGGGTTGAAAGAGGGCTTATAAGTGGGAATCTACTTCCTATTTATGTAGTTTTTCTAAATCTGGGCTCCAGAAAGGAGGGAACGTAAGCAGATAAGCTACTTTGAAAGTCGGGGATATGAGTCATCACCACCATTTCATATTTAAAGGCTAAACCAAATACACTATGGCTTCTTATCATCCAGCCACCTGTATAGTGACCATATAAACATAGAATACAACATGGTGTTGTAATCATATTTACCTACCATATTCTCTATGTATAACTCAACTTCTGTACAGGGTATATCATCATATCATATATATTCTTGTGTCCACAGAAAAGCTATCAAATCAGATTAAGAAATTAATTTCCTTTAATACCCGGTCTTACCCAGATGGATCTACTCCACAACCATATAAACGTGTGGTACAACTAAAGGATGTCTGTCTATCTTATAAACAAGCCGATACCGGGCGCGTAATTAGGACCAATTATTAAACAATAATCAAAGGGGTAACTTACTTCATGGATGATCATGTTAGATAACCATCTGTGAATTGGAATTGACTATGTAATCCTTGAGCTTTACTTCACATAAGTTTGTATGCACAAAGATACTTACATATTTGGTTTATAAAATTATAAAAGTGATTTAGGAATTCTTTTAGATATCTCATTCTCTTTGGAAATTTTCTCTTCGTTGAACTTGCCCCAGGTGTTGTAGCCATAGTTTTCATAAGGGGTTAGGTCTTGACCTTTCTTTAATCTACTTGCCAAATCTGGATTAGAAGTATAGTATCTACCAGCTGCAATGATTGTTCTATCATCCGAAGTGACATCTTGGATTAAGTTTATGTACCCAGTTTGGTTTACATACCCACCTGCTCTAACTAGAGTACCGTTCCAGAATTTTTTTTTAGCCCACTCGATAGAACCTTCTCAAAACTATTGGGATCAACAATGATAATCTTTTACCTTATTGGCCCCAACCGCGTCAATCAAATGCATATGGGCGCCTTGAATTTCAACAAAATCAAACCCTGAAATTTCAATAGCCAACTTAGCAGCATGAAGAAATTCTGACTTAACCTGAGAGATTTGTTCTAGTGTCATTTCTTGAATTTCGTTACCAAAAGCTTTAGCTTGTCTCTCCGTATAAATCATTGGGAAATTAGGATATTGACCTGCTTGTGGTGAGATTACGATAGCTTCAACGATTAATAAACCTCCATTTTAAATTGCTCTAGATACATAGTACTCTTTCTTCAAATCAGTAGGCATATTATTTAATGAAGCACGTATTCTGGCAGCTGGAGCGTATGCTAGTCTGTTTTTGAAAGTGATATTACCAGCTTCAATTGGCTTGAATAAGTTTGTGTTTTCTAAAGTTTGTGAATCAGTCATTTTTGGGGGGGTAGTAAGAAGATATTATGAGTGATGGTAAATTAATCCAAACTAAGAGGTGTCTGAATTTTGTATTTGAGAAACTTCTTTAGATATATATATATATATAAATTGCAAATGATCATTTTGTTCCGTGTTCTGCATACATTTTAAAGTACAGTAGTGATTAAAAAAAGATAGACAAATTGTGTGACCAGTAGTCAGAAAATAGGTGGCTACCTAGGACATCGGATACTTCGGACATTTATTAGGTGGGACCTCGGACTTTTATCCGGCAATTATATTCCGAGACATTCCAAGTTCCCCACAAAGTAAATCCGCAGCAATTTCTTTCAGAATAGAGTAAATCTTATTAACTTCGGGCTTATATTCGGTAGGATTATACCCCGAGTTCAAGCTCTGGTTTCAATGAATTTGACAAGGTTTTACTCACTTTAACGGGATATTGAATAGCCGGTTTCGCTAAGGTGACTTACCATATGATTTCATTTGATTCCACTTAGGCAATCACACAGCTATTACAGGCAAAACACGCACGCTACGAAAAGGGTCGATCGTGGTATGTCATAATGCATCATTTTAATATATAAAAGTAAAGTAGTAAGTGAAGTAAAAACGTAAGAAAAACCACAAAAAAAAACCAAAAAAAAACCACCATAATCAACAGAACGTCAATGTATATAATATATAATCTAATCTATAAAATAGTAAAGGAATCATTGTTTAATGTGAAGGAAATATTCTTTTTTTGGTTGTCCAAAGTAAAGTAAAGTGTAGTAAAGTAAAAAATGTTTTTGAAAGTGTAGGGGTAGGAGTGTGTAAAAGGAAAGTATGTCTGTTTGGCATTTAATGTTGAGTCTGTGATATACGGCAAGAGTCTGAGATATGTACCCAATATGACCAGCATATTAATAGAAAAGTGGTAAACTAAAACGAGTTGTCCAAGAACAAGTCACACAGCTGTAGTATGGGAATTAAGTAAATTTAAAGAATCAAAAAAAATAAAATAAAAAAGAAAACAAATGTTCAACCAAAAAGTATTGATAGAGATACTAATCCTGAAAACAAATCATTCACTCTTGATGAAAATAAAAATCAAGAAGTAAGAAGTGGTAGGAGAAAAACCAAGATAAGTGCAACTAGCATATTAATTAAAACTCAAATTGTCTGCGCATGTGAATTAAAAACTCACTGTCCAAAATGGCTTCACTTAATTAAGTAGAAGAAGCGGCAGTAAATGTAGCACCAGAAGTCCAAGAATTGGTTCCAGTACAAGCAGTAGCAGAAGGAATGTCTCCAGAAATAGCCTCAATGTCTTCAGTACCTGAAGCATAATTAGCGGTGGCTAAAGCAACAACATCACTTTCTAAATCAACAACCATGTATACATTTCTCAGAAAGACATCACCCAGTAAAAAGTAATCGTCGTTCTCAGAAATAGCAAGAATACAAGAACTAGCTTCACTTGTGTCTGAAGAGTATGTATCTGCATTTAATAAAAATGATGTTAATGGAGTTTGGATTTCAGTTCCTTGGAAGTTAAAAGTTAAATGGTAATCAGAACCTTTTGAACAATCCATTTGATAATTTCCACTTGAATCAGTTGAGGATAGGCCTAACTCACTAATTAAAGCACTTAGAACATCTTGTGGGAAATAAGTTAATGTAGTACCAGTGTCCAGCAATGCCTGGCCTGCACCTGAACCAATAGTAGTATCTGAAGAAGAAGAAGAAGAGGAGGAGGATCCTAATCCAATGGAATTCAAGGTAATCATAACTTGCTGTGGTTTTGGTGTTCCGTTAGAATTTATGACTGGTATTGAGGTTAAATCACCAGTATACTTATCATGATCGATACCACCAAATAAAATAGAGGCAGCTCCAGAATCACTATCATTTAAATAAACGGAATAAGTAATCTTATCGATATAGCCTTCATTCTTCAGCTTGATTGGTAAGTTTTCATAAGTTGTTCCATCGGTACCATCATAAGTTGATTCTAAATATTCATAGCCAATACCCAAAACACCCATGTCACTTGTAGCCTCATCAGCATCTGCAAAATTCATATTATGAATTGTGACACCGTTTATTGTAACATCATCTTGACCCCAGGTACCTTTACCGTAAGTTTCATCAACATATGTAATAGAGAAATCAGTGTCATTACTAGACCAAGAGGTGGAAGCAGATGAATCAAACACACCATATTGACAACTACCAGTACCACTAACCATTGTACCGGAGACACTTGCGGCAGTAGCAGCTTCAGTTTCAGAAGCAGTAGTAGTAGTATCGGCTTCAGTTCCAGAAGTAGCAACATCGGTTTCAGTTTCAGAAGTAGCAACATCGGTTTCAGTAGTGTCATCTGCAGTGGTATGAGTTTTAATGGGGGCACCATTTTCAACAACGGTGGCAGTGACAATACCAACTTGCGTGGTAACGGCAGTAACAGTGGAAACTGGTTGTGTTGCACCATCTTCATTATGATCATCACCAGCGGCAGCTTCAACAACAGGAGCAGCAGAGGAAGAATATTTTGAGTAATGAGAATCGTATTTTTTAACATGAGGAGAAGCAACAACAACTGGATCAGCATCTCTTTTTTCAAGAGTTGGAAGTTTATTAATTATTTTTTTTTTTGAAGAAGTATGATGAGCACGATGGTTGATATAAGTTGCTGCACTGGCACTACTTTCAGAATCGTTATCAAGAGAAATAGCTTTAGAAGAAGAAGTACTTGAACAGGTATTACCGGAACCAACAACCCACATATCAGAAGAACCTGTATCAACCAACAATTTCACAATTTGAGAATTAGAGCCAATAACAAGTTCAACAGAGTAAAAAACAGATTGGTTTTCCAAAGTAACTTCAACATCACCATCTGCTCTTTTAGTTAGTCTATAATACGCTTCGTTACCAGCTTGGGCATCAACAAAACTTGAACCTCTAGCCTGACGAGCGTCTAATTTGACAAATCCTGCAAAATTAGAGGATCTTTTGGTGATTGTGGTATCTCTTGGAACTAAATTAGAAATCGGAAGACCAATAGCCAAATCTGTTATACTTGTAATAATTGTTAATAATAACGTAGTTGATAGCAGCATATTGTATTCTATGTTTGTGTTTTCTGTTTTTTTTTTTTTCTTCTTGTTTTATTTGCTTCGTCTTACTAACTAAGGGTAGTAGTTAAGTATTACGAGTTGATATAGAGGGTTTAATCCAGGGTCCAACGAGTCACCGTTCACAGAGAGCTAGAGGTGGAAAGCTGAAGAGTATATATACATTTCAATCCATTTAACTGATGTATCTAATTAATACCGGAGTAGGTTACATCCAAAATATCAATTCCAAAGGTATTGCAGAGTTATAAGCTCATTGAAGGCATATTAAGTTGAAATGTTTGAAAACCCACAATGAAGAAGGACAAAAGAAGGAAAAAAAACAATAATAATCAAAAAAAAAGAGTTAAAGCATTTTGTCAAAGCATCAAAGCACCACAGGAATGAATCTTGAAACGTACGAAACAGCTCAAAAGCGAATGAGAGACTAATCAACACAGTATACTATAGTTCTATCATTGATAGTTTGTCTCAAACAGTTCCGTTGCATTCAACACATACTGTGGATGGTTAATTGTGTAATTCATAGCTAACAAAAAATACCATTCTCAAGATTCACATATTTATTTATTGTAAGGGAAGTAAGTAAGATTGATTAGTCTGTTCATCTGGAAATCCAAACCCACGCGCGGCGCGGGCGAGCGTCTAGAGTCTGTTTGAGTCGAGCTCGATCCTTAATTCATTACTTTGTATCAGCAAAGACGACGTGTGGATGGATGGATCTACATATTGCCTGTAACGTATCGTTAAATTAGGTGCTATATGTTTTTTGCTTAGAGAGTAAGCAACTATGTTACGAAACGTCAAACAGGGGTTTAATTTCATAATTCCTACGTGAGATGTCTTGGAGACTTGGAGGATCACCACAGGTATATTTCATATTGAGCCTACAGGAGGTCAATAATAACAACAAAACAATCACGCAAAATATACTCAGCCAACAGGATGACCTGAGAGACATTGCTGTTCTCTCTGATTAATGGATGACCTACCTACCTTATGAACCCAGCGATCCAGAGCCAGTTTTTTTTTAAGTCGATCGATATCCACTCACTAGTGACACACTGATCAGGTCAAAGTACGAGTTAACGTAATGTAATAGTATCTCTTAAGCTTGATTTATACAGTACTATATCTGGCTTTAAAATAGCAAAAGTATATTAATCCACAGCAATTAAGCTTATAGGGGGGTCGATCGCAATTAATTTAAAGTGTCTGAATGAAGGATGAAGTGGTGCGGTGTAGAAAACCGAAAAGACAAAAAAACAAAAACAATGGGGTCGACCGACCCGGCGATTTCTAATGTGGTCGCGTCGATAGTCTTAAAACTATACGGTGCCTAGTTTCCTAATGATTGGTGAATACAACGGATTCACTAGACAAAGTGGGCCGTAAGTTTTATTTGAATTATAAAATAAAGAGCTTTAATACATATTATATACAAGAAATCTGTACCGAACTATGCACGACAGCAACACGACGTAGGTATATATACTTACAATATTGAAACAAAAATCAAACACAATTTGAAGATTAGATGCAAAAAAACAAACAGACAGGCACAAAATTGAAAACGTAAACGAAATAGAAATAAAATGAAGAGGGAATCTAAGTGAGCAGGATCGAAACCACCCACCTGAAGATAATCATAACAAAAAACGAAAGAAGCAAAACAAAACAATATGGAAAACCATGCCATGCATTGGAACGGCATAAATAAAACACAATAGTAGCAAAGAAAGTTTAAAAACATCAGAGTAAGTAAGCGGCATGCACACCAGTGTTGGATTAACAACAACATCAGAACAGAAAAAAATATAGAAGCAGATGCAGTTGCAGTGAAGTGGTACCAAACAATATAGATTCATGCCGCGAAATTTCATGTAAATGTTCATTAATACAGAAACATACAGACAGGCACCAAGAACTTGACAGAAATCACAAAAATGGAACGTAAAATGTATAGTATTGAAAACAATATATAACCATGTATCTAACTCGAAAGTAAAAAAAAACAAGCGACAAAAAGTATAGGAAGGGCCAACAAAATGGGTACAACACAAGTCCTGGTCCCAACCCAACTTTGAAAACATCTATTCAATTGAAAGTAATAGAGAAAACAAACAAAAAAGCACATACCCAAATAATACTAAAATAACAGTTTTGATAAGACTACGGCAGTGCCTTTTTTTCAAATGCAAAGAGAGTAAAAAAGAGGTAATATAATAAAGAAACCCAAAAATATAGAAAAAGTGTAAAACCAGAGTAGTAGTAGTAGTAGTAGTAGTAGTAGTAGTAGTAGTAGTAATAATATAGGAAAAAAGATCGATAGTTAAGTAAAAACAAATATTGAATTGATCTAGACTGAAACACCAGGCAAATTCAAGAAACCAACATTCGAGCTACCATCTGAGTTTGAATTCAACATGGCTTCCGGATAACTACCATTGGCATTCTCATAATGATACATGTTTGGATCTAATTGGTACTGCTGCTGCTGCTGCTGCTGCTGCTGCTGTTTTTGTTGATCAAAAGTCATTTTTTCTCTTGTTTCCTGCTCTTTCTGTAATTGTTCTCTTAGTTGTTTCTTAGTTGGTTTTCTTCTTTGGATCTTTGGTGGATAGTTTGGTGACGCTCTTCCTCTCTTTTTCTCTTCTCTGAGATACGTGCACTGAGAATTCGTTCTGATGCATTGTAAACAACGTGGATGCTCACCTGAACATTTTGTTCTTTTTTGGTTACATATATCGCAAGCTTTCTTAGTTCTTTTAGCTTTAGTCTTTTTGCCACTGCTGTCTGTGGATTCAGTTGAGGAAGTGGAGCTCGTTCTTGAAGATGAGTGTTCGGGAGACATACAAGGAGAACTTGAGGTTGAGGATTGGTCAGACGAGAAAGTCACATTGCTAAGGGTTGTCGTTTGAGGTTGTAAATAGCTGCCATACATGTTGGTAGGTTGGGATGGATAATTCGAAAAAGGACTTGCGAAAGCAGCATAAGGATTATAAAGTGAACCTGAATTAGAGTTAGAGCTTGACTGAGGTTGTGTAGTAGGCAACAAACCTGGCAACGTAGACAAAGGGGGTAACATGTTGCTGTTGCCAGTAGAAGCCTGCTGCGGAGAAACAGTGTTGTTTGTTGAGTATCTGTACATGGAATCCAGATTGGCGGTAGGAATAGGAGTAGAACAGTTTGAGCGTAGTTGAGGAGGGGCCATTGACGATGGCTGTTGTTGTTGTTGCTGCTGTTGCTGCTGCAGTTGTTGCTGTTGGAACTGGGCGTACTTGTTGCTGTACATGGCGTAGAGAGAATCTTCTTGGAAAGACGACATATATATATATATATTAGCAAGTCTAAGGGGGACCCTTTGAATAGAGGCTTCCGTATTAATTGTATGACAAGGACGAAAAGGGTCAAATGAAACGGTGATGAAAAAACTGGGCAAAAACAAGGAAACGGGACGGTTTAAATAGTTGCTGCTGGATTATAATATATTTAGAAGAGAAAAACAGTAGTGGTAAACTGGGGGTAATTACTCATCGTATCTGATCTTGTGGTCCCAATGGATCGATCAATAAACGCCGCGCCGCCACTAAAAACAAAAGGAGATAGTCTGCACTATAATTTTGTGGGCCGCGAGCCATGAGTTCGGTTCGGGGATACAACTTCGGGCAACTAGCGAGGCTTACCAGCTTCCGGGAACGGATGAGAGCCTCATTTGGGTAATAGACCCGGCTTATTTCCGCGCCTTCTCCCAAACGGGTAAAACGGGCTCTTGAAGACGGACGTTTGTTATTTGAGGTACCTACTGTACGTTCTAGTAGACGCTTTCTTTTTTTTTTTTGTTTATTCGCCGCTAGGTTTCATACCTCCGAGAGTCCGATCACCAAGTTGAGTTAAAGGAATGTTGACTATACACGGATTAGAATTAAACCGTGTAGGATTCACTTACACTATTCATAATAATGTACACGAATATGGAACACCACACACTTTTAATTTACTTTAATTAATCAAAAAGATCAACATCCCCTCTCTCAATAAGAAATTCTATAATTAGTTACTTATTCATCTTATTGTTGCCTTGGAGCCGCAGACACACACCCTTGAGACTAAATAGAACCAGTGGAGTTATTTTGATCGAGTCATTCTCTAATTCAAACTTTCTTTTCTAGGTGTGTGCTGCATGATCGCTGTTTTTGTCTGTTTCCATGTGTTTTGTTGTATTTGTTAGTTTTCTTGACTCCTCATCCCATGGAATTCTGTGACACAACTTAACTTTTTGATTTTTTTCTAGACCTCTGATAGTTGGAGGCGCATGGTTGTCTACGTAGCTCAGTTTACTCTTTGCGATGTTCCTACAAACTATACAGAGATCGTTAGGATCTTTGGGATCTTTATATACATTAGTGTATCTGCTGATTGCAATTCAGCGAACTTAGTTGTGGAAGAGGTTTATACAGGCAGGTTCAATAGATAAAGCAGCCTTCGACTCGGTTACGTCTAATGTCTCTGATGAATTAGGAGCATAGCATAGAAGTTTTGTTCCAGACAAAAAAATCCACAAAGCCAAAGAACATAAAACACAAAGACACAAAAAAGTCCTATTACACCCTTTCCCACTTCTAGAAGGCTCAACAACATTAACTAAAACAATGACCGACACTGATATAATTCTAGAATTTCGACACACCTCGATCTATCTCTTTCTTCTCTTGTATATACGATATACGTATATACTGATCATTTTATGTGACCTTCCAAACACATGAAAGGAATACAGGCCGTCATCACACTGTATGATTACGTGGCGATCCATGATCCATGATCCATGATCCACGATCCCCGCCCATACACATATATATATATGACCACATTGATCAACGACAACGTATTCTGTATCGTAGGAGATGGGTGACTCGAATCTGGTATCTGCCACCAGAACAGATTTAGAACTACCGTTCCGTCATCGAATGAAAAAATAAAAAAAAATAAAAAAAAATAAAAAAAAATAAAAAAAAAAAAAGACAGTCGCCGAATGTGCCTAAATGCTTTCCTGTTATATACGTATCGTGACAAGACCAATTCTAACTAGCGAATGGTCTTCTATGGTTATGCACATGTAAATAATTAAACATAACTAAAATCCTAGCTGTGTTAACTGTGCTAGTCAGGAACAGGAACAGGAACAGGAACAGGCACAGCTACACTCAGAGTTTGGGCCTGGTATTATTCCATTGTGGAACTGAGTTCAATTTAACCTATGATGTATATGTAGCTACAGAGAGCCCAAGTTGATAGACGATAAAAGCCGTTAGGCCACCCATGCTCCTTCTCTAATTATAGATAGATAGATAAATACTTATATATACACACATACATGTATAAGATAGCTTTATTATTATTGGTTCTATTTCCAAAACTGGACTATCACTCGGCCGGTGCGGTGCGCTAGTTTCAACGAAAATCAAAATTACAACGTTACTTTTGTAAACAAACTAATTGGTACCTAAGAAACGGTTGTGGCTTAAAAATAGTATTCTTCTTTTTCCCAGAGGGGGTGTGGGTGGTAACCATCCTACGGAGTGATAACTTTAAAATAGAGGCCTACTAGCCAACTTAGTATCTGAACTACACTTCACATTCAATTTCATTACATCATACGGCCATTATATCAGGTCTATCTACCTTGGTGCCCCTTTACTAGTGGGTGGTCCCTTTAGTGGGTTTATACAAGCGGCAAGATTAACTTAACTCATCAAAAGCCATAGAATTACCTACAAAACTATTCCCCACATCGTTCTAACATGTATGATAAGATTCTGGGTAACTGATTTGGAATCTGGGACGTGAAGATTGAGAAAGAGTCAGCTAACTAGATACACGGTACCAGCCCGATATGTGACATTTTAGACGAAAATCAAAAAACCCCCTTGCCTGCTTGACTTACTTATTCTGCTGAGGCAAGATGACTTAACCTTAATATGAAAATAGTTTAAGGTCAATACGGCAGCTATGGTTTCATTTCTTACACATACAATATTCCTAGGATTTGGATTAGACCTCAGGATGCATATTGCATAGTGCATGGTGATGGTGATAGTGATAGTGTTAGTTTCTTAGATGCCAATTTGTTCTGTTGTACAATATTGCATACCTGTACACATAAAAGCATCATCTTCCTCCTCCTTCTCCTCCTCCTCTCAAAAAAAAAAAAAAAAAATTAGAAGTCTCGCGAACAGAGGCCGATAGTCGATACTCTGCCCGGATAATGAGCGGCTCTTATCTCCGCAAGAGGGGGTGAGCCGCATATCTTCTTCCGCATGTTTTATTTTTATTTTTTTATTTATTTTTTACTTATTTTTATTTTATTGTGTCGTTCAATTTGCTATAATTATAATCTATATGTTTATATAACGTAAATCTGTAAAGGAGAAAGTTCTTTTGAATATTTATTTGAACACAGATCATCATTGCGGTACCAAACAATACTCTTCCAAATTAGCTCATCTAGGTTGTCGTTTAAGTTGAAAATGCTCTGATCCATTTCTCGATGAGGGGCCTCGGGATCATTTAGCCGTATATGCTTCCTTAAGCCCAGATCTGGATTAACCGTATATGCTCCCTAGTCCCTTGCTTGCCTTAGACTCTTGGAATTAGCCATTTTTGTCCAGCGGATAGATAGACATACAGACAGACTGAAACTGGGACGAAGACAGATACACACAGAGTGAGAGAGAAACAGCGGTCAAGGCTTGTGTAATGATCGTTCTTAGTATGTAAAGTAGTTAGAATATAAAACCACCAGCTACAAAGTATATTAAGGTGGAAAAACAATTCCCTTAGTTAACACAAGCGGAAACCAGAATCTAGAATCTGGAATTTAGAATTTAGAATCATATATTGGATTTGTTAAGGGAAGAGTAAGGGAAAGTTAAACATAGGTCGGTTTTTACAACCTTGGTTGCATTGTCTTTTTGGTCATTTTGGTGGTATGGATATAGGCATATATAAGCTCGCTCTGGGACTTGTAATTACACCGTCGTCATCTGCAACAGAGATTTTCAACAACCTTACGTTGAACTGGTTTGGGCTGAGTAAGCTGAGTAATGATGTAGTTTTTATGATTTTAATTTAGTCATGGGTCAGTCATGGGAATGGTTGGAGTATTCAAAGAAAGATTACAATAAATCTCACCAACTAAAAATAAAACAAATGAGATTCATGATTACTTTATGAACAAAGAATACATAAAACAATACCCACCTAAAACGTTTCAAAATTCTTCTTCAACTTCATCTCCAATTCTAAGTAAGGTAGGTACCCCTAAATCCTTCTCAAACAATACATCAACTCTCGGATTCAACCTATTTACATCTTGCAACAGTAGCTTATACTTCTCAGTTGATTCAAGTCAAACGTTTGACCTCTCAAACATGTGAAATGGAGACTCAAGCAATGAGGACACAAAAGGTTGGATTCCAGTGGTATAGCGAATCAGGCAAGCTATCTAAAGAGTCAGGGTGCATAAACATGTTTGATAATCTCAAAAACACTAATTTTGGAAACGCACCAAAAACTGTTGACTATGAGTCTTTCGGTATGTCGTGCAAGTAAATAGTGGCCAGTCTGTGCATTGCAGTCAAACTATCTTTCAAGTCTACAAACATGGAACCTATAAAGGATTTCTTGAAATTAATTGTGAGTGTTTGATTAGACCCTTTGCAATACGTAACACATCTAATTTTTAAGTAAACTTCATTTGGATCTAAACTTGCTAGTTTTTCAAGGAATTTAGTCAGTAATTCAAATGCCTGTTCTGTTTTAACGTATCAAGCCATTCTTCTAAAAACTCAAACTGTTCACCAATTTATTTATAGTAATAAATCACAAGTTCATGAAAAGCATTGATCATACTTGTAATCCTATCAAAATACCCATCCTTGCTAACCATACTGGAAAAACTAGCATTTGGAAATTTGTTTTTGAATATGAACGATACATTGTTATAATGATTTTCAATAAACTTAACCAACTTTTTTGTTATAAGCATTCTCTCTTGCAACCAACTGATATAACCCTATACGACTTGACTGAATACTCGTCATGAAAGCGGAATAGTTTCTGCGCATAAGCATCCGACATTAGGATACCTGAAGCCATATTCCTACTATCAGATAGAAACATACTATATGAATCAATCAAAACAATCTTGGATTCGTGGAACAATAACTGCAAATATCATCCATGGTTCATTACAGTAAAAAAAAAAAAAAACATGTAGGTGCTGAGCCATGATCGACGTCATCTTCTTTTCTCCGATTTAGGGGTGTCTTCCTGACAAACTAAGTATTCCTTCATAAGACCATTACTACATTCACTATCATTATAAATAAAAATCCACACACACACAAACCAAAAGAATACCTACCTACCTACCTGCCTAAAAACTCAAACTTTTTCTTCATCACTACCAGCAAAATGCTCAATCTTTCTCAAATACTTCAACCCATCCGTATCTTGGTGAAACAACTCCATCGTCTTATCCGTCCACCCAGCAACCGTAATGAACAACCACTCTAAATGTAATGAAAACACCCCAACATACTTCAAGGCAACACCAAATAACTCCAATCGTTTCAAAGATTTAGGAAACTGATTTAAGTCAAACGTTTGTCCACTCAAACACGTGAAGCGGAGACTCAACTCAATTAACCCAGACAAATTCGTAAAATCAACAAACTTGAATGATAGCCATTCGACCCCCCACTGTGCAGGAACATGCTGATCTTGCCTGCTGCTGCCTAAATCAATAGATAGAGAGTACAATGACGCAGGCAATGAGGACACAAAAGGTTGGATGTCAGTATTATTCGGCAAAGTTTCGAAATCATGCCAATCTATGAGAACCTGAACATCAGCCAATGAGCATAAGGATGCAGTGTTACCGATAATTGGAAATACAAACACTCTTCTCGTAGTTGCAAATGAAAACTTGGATAATCCAGTAGGTAGTTTGATAACAGTTTCACCGGTTTGAAAAAAGCAATTGTTCATTTTTAAATAGTATAGCGAATCAGGCAAGCTATCTAAAGAATCAGGGTGCATCAATATGTTTGATAATTCTAAAAAAACCAATTTTGGAAACACACTCGAATGGAACGGGTTTTCGTACACCACTGGTGTTGAGTTTTCCGCTATTTCATGCATGTAAACAGTGCCCAATCTGTGCAGCTCATGATTTAATATAAGTGATTTCATGTTTTTGGATTGGTCGATGGTTTGTAAAAGTTGCAAGTCGTCAGCTACAAAACTGTCATATTCAAAAGCAGTCAAACTGTCCTTCAAATTCACCAAACGGTGACCTAAATAGGATTCATTGAAATCAATGGTGGTTAAATTATACCCTTCGTAATACGTCACATATCTAATTTCTAGATGAACTTTATTTGGATCCAAGCTTGCTAGTTTTTCAATGAATTTAGTTGGCAATGAATATGCCTTTTCTGTTTCAAGGTTGAAAATCAATTTTTTCGTACATCCGGAATTGAGATCTTGGGCGGCATCAATCCATTCTTCTAAAAACTGGCATTGTTCATCAATTAATTCGGTTTCATCAAGATTAAGGAAATTGATACTGATGAATCGCAAGTTCTTGAACTCGGTGAGTTTGAAAAGCATTGGAAAGCCAACAAACACCATGGTTGTAATTTTATCAAAATAAGCAAACCTCCTAACTACACTGGCAAATCCAAAAGTTGGACAATTGTTATTAAACATGAACGATACATTGTTGAAATGATTTTCAATAAAATTAACCAACTTAGTACTCTTACTCATGTATATGTCAAATGTACAATCAGCTAATGTGATCCTATTGGACATAACTCCATACTTGTCATAAAAACGGAATAGCTTAGCCGCATATTCACTTGATATTTCGATACCCTGGGTCATATACGTATTAGGAGAGAGATATATGTTTGTGGAATAAGCCAAACAAATCATGATTTTGGATTCGTTAAATAATAACGTGATAACCAAGTCCAGTTGTTTAGTTTGGAACATTAATTCAGTAATTTCAATTAGACTAAAGTGTGATATCACAAATTTCCATATCTTTAAAAATAGTTCGTTGGGAAGCTGGGAGATTATTGATCTGAAGGTTTTATCAATTGGGAATTTCATCCATGGTTCATCACCGAATGATTCTTCTTCCGGTTTTGAATTTGAAAAAAATGGCCCTGAAGTGGGAGTCAGGGAAGCTGCTGGCTCTTTACCTTTTATCGTTAGACGGTTCAGCTTATTCAGTAGTCTTTTTATTGACATTTTGAGTTGTATAATTCTTCAGAAAAAAAGCATATTGGCTGGAATTGAAATGACAGCTATACATGGTGGATTTATGACCTTTTATATAATTTTTTCTTCCGAGACAGAGGATGTTTAGTTACACCAGCCAAGACAAAACATGTATGTGTAGGTTCAGAGCCATTTGGATAATTTCGAGTGGAGTTGAGTAGGTTGTCCACGTTATCTTCTCTCAGGTGTACGGGTGTTTAGCCGTTGTATAGGACCCTTTTTTAACGCACATCAGCAAACTCTCGTCTTTGTTGATAACCTGTTTTTTATAAGACTTTATTGATGAAATGAAGGATATGATATCAAAATCAGTTTTAGTAGTTTGGTTCAACAGTCAAATTCAAAACAGACATGTTTCTTAAAGGTACGAGGTATTTCTTAAAAAAAGTGTGTAACAGATAAAGTTCATCAAAATCCTATAGATCATTTAGTATTGTTAGTTCATCTGGAGAACGAAGAACACGTTTGAAAAGAGCTGTTTACTTGCAAAGAAATTCTTCAACTCATAAAAACATTTAGAGTCAAGAACGTATCCAGCGTACAAAATCTTATTGTTTATTATAGATTTAGAAACACTTTCTATCTTAACTTTCTTGCTTTAATTGTATCTATTCAGTCCCATTTCATTAAGGATATATCCTATAGGAGTATTTTCAACATAATTTAAATACTTTAACGTCTATCTCCATCAATAAGAAAAGTATATTGATTTGTATACTTAAAGGCAAGGGAACCGTGCTGAAAGGCTTCATATTAATCAAACAAAACACCTCAGAAACACCCAAAATAATCTTGTTTTGCCTTCCAGAAACTTTACTGTTGTCAAAACAACTCACCCTAGTGATTGAGCTACGAAGGTTTTTCAGTTTGTATTTCATAAGCTCTCTACTCAATTGGAAGTTCTTCCAATTAACTTCAAATTCAAGCATTACTCAAAAGTTCCAAAAGCGTCATTTTCGCTAACAAGTTGTTAGTAAGGTTCTCGCATATACCATCAAATAAAAATTGGTATGAGAATATATACTTAATTCGGGTAACTTGAAAAACACACATAATCGTTTTAATGAAGTCTATATGTCACGATTGTAGAAATGATCTCTATATAATAATCATTTATTTTTAATAGCCAGCCAATCTATTTCGAAGTCAATCTCTGGTCAGCAAGTTCCAGTGATTTACAACATAAAAGAATCAATTGTTTTGTTAGTTTGGAATGAGTCACGAAAGGTTGGGCTGCTTGATTAATAAAAACTTCATAATTATTTATAGCTATCTTAAGAGAAACGTTTGTTATCAATCTGCTCACTTCAAAGTCGGAACCAGTTGGATTTCCGGCGGCTTTCGGCAACAATAATAATAATAAAGACAAAAGCTATATTTTATTATACAGTGTAACAACATCAAAATAAAAGAATTATAATGATGATAGCACCAATGTATGTTTAATACACAGTACCACCACCAAAAAAAAAAACTAAAACAAAAAGAGAAAACAACCGCATTAAACTAAAAAAAGTAAAAATAATATACAAAAAACAATTTATATAATAAGGTAGGTGAGATGAGAAAGTTGAATTTTAAAGAAAGAAATGGAAGAAATATTAAACACCAAAAATATAATAATAATAATAATAATAATAATAGTAATAATAATAATAAAATTGCATAAAAATTTACCTCTAACAGTTCAAAAAAGGGAAGAAAAGGGTAACAAAATAATAATAGTAGTAATAGAAATAGTAGTGCTTTTTTTTTTTTGAGACAGTGAATCCACAGTACACAGTCCACAGTAGCAGCAGCACTCAGACATATAACAAAACAAACAGGCACACAACCTGGAACTTCACAAACTCAACATAACTTGGACCAATCACAAATAGTAACAAAATCAACAAGAGAGAGACATAAGAAAAAGCAAAGGAAAAACAAACAAAAAGCACTAATAGCACAAACAAATCATAAACAAAAGAACATACAAAACGCAATCATTTCCCAGAACCATGAGAAGATGCAGTAGTATTCTCATCGTCCTCATCGTCCTCATCATCCTCATACGAAATAGTCTCTAAACCATTATAAACCATCAACAATTTCTTATGAGTCTCGGCATCCTTAATATCGTTTCTATTAAACATATAACTTCTAATGATATCTTTGTTCTCAAACATTTTCTTCACTTCAACAGTATCGAACTTCCTACACAAATCCAAGTTCTTGTTCTGGCATCGTTCAACCGTGATCCCGCTCTTATCGTCGCTTTTGGAACTACTCATTTCTTCACTGATACGCTTCCATCTGTTTTCCCAATCACGTTTGATGCAGTTAACTAGTTTGAGTTCCATATACCTTGACCAAGAATCATTACGGGACTTGTGTGATCTTAAGTATCTCATTTGGATGGCTTGCCATGAGTGGCGTTGGTTTAGTAGGTCGGCTATTTTTTTCCATGATAGTCCATCAACCTCTTTGTATCTCACTATTAATTCGTCATCTTCCTTGGACCAGCCTGAATTGTTTGGAATCTTGGATCTTTTAGACTTCTTTAAAGGTAAATTTTGTGATTGTTCTGGTGTTCTTAAAGGGACTGGTTGCTGAGGTTGGATTGGTGTAAAAGTTGTCATTTGTGGCATCGGCCGCAGTTGTTTAGTTGGGGATTTCTTCATTGGAGATGGTGTAACCTGGGACTTCAGTGGTGATGAAGAATCAGATCGATCTTCTTGTTGTAGTTGTGATTGGCCCTGTTGTAGTTGCAGCAGCGGTGGGTCGTCACCTGAGGTGGATGGTAATGGAGGTAAAATTGATTTTCTCTTTCTACTTCTTGGAGATTCATCTAAATCAGATTCAATGGTTGATGAATTGGCAGACGATGACGGCGGAGGAGATAACGATGGATTCGAGGTAGTTGAAGTTAAAAGAGTAGCACTTAATCTTTCAGTAGAACTCGCCGATGTTGCCGTTGCAGTAGAAGTAGCAGTAGCAGTAACTGTTGTTGTGATTGGGATATCACTGGTGCCCACTTCATCGATCTTTCTCTTACTTGAACTTCTTTTTAAACTTATTCCTTTCTGAACAGCTTCTTTAGCATTCTCGATTGATTGTTCTTCAGGAGCAGTATCAGACAATATATTCTTAGACAATTTCTGTTGTCTAGTTTGTTGATGCAACTTCTCAATTGCTTTATTCATCCTGATTGACTTCTGCTGTTTCAGAAGGAACTTTTTACGTTTTTCTTCCTCAGTTAATTCAGGAGCTTGTGGAATTTCAATTGCCTTATCATAAATCTCAACAGCATTAATTAATGAATTAATAGGAGCAGCTTGAGATGTAACAGGAGGTAAGGGTTGTAAAATAGAAGGCAAAGGTGTTTTAGGGGTCGCCTTCGAAGGTGCTTTAAGAATCGGTTGTTTCGTCAGTTGATCAGATTCAGATGGGATATCAGAATAACCAGTAACATTCAGTCTTTGGATGACATCGTCTTTTTGAAATATACCCTTTGGAATTCTCATTTTACGTCTGGGAGACTGGGATCCAAAGGAAGAGGAAGCAGGCCTTGAAGAAGTAGGAGTAGGGGCAGGTGAAGAGGATCCAGACGAGTTGGAATTGTTGTGATCGGGCATCATCGTAAATGAAGGACTAACAAAAGGGCGAAAGAAGATCAGTAACAGTTGCAGATCTAGAAAAAGGAACAATTAATCTAATCGATCCAATTGATAAGAGTCGAATAATTGTTGCGTTTGAATTGGAATAATGGCGACTTTATAAACAAAATCTGATGAAATTTGATCAAGTGGAAATATTTCTAGCTTACGCTTGGACAACAAATGGGATTTGTGCAATGCAAGAAAGAGTCTAAAGACACGTTTGTAGAAGCTATTATGGAACAGGTCACAGGGCTACAACAAGGATAGTACCTGGCGAAGTTGTAGGCTTTTGCGACGGAGCAGGTGAAGTGAAAACAGACCAAAATGAAAACAAAACAGACGAGTTTTAGCTGAGAATTGGCCGTGCACAGCCTTATATCCTAAGCCACAACGGCGCAAATATCGTGGCGGATGACTTTAGCAGATGGATTGCTTGTTGTATTACTTACCGGATGGATACATACACAATATAAATATACTTAGGTTCGTTTGAACGATGAGAACCGGCTCGCAGGAGCTCCGTTGCCATTAGCTGGAGCATGAGCAGTACGTTGGTTGGCAGAAGGAGTGTTATTAAACTTTGGAGCTGCAGGAGGTCTGTATGGCTTGAATCTGGAGTGAGGTTGGGGAGATGGTGAAGCTGAACTGTTACCAGACTGCTGACCCTGTACCTGTGCACGACGTTGAGAGCCAAATCTAGAGGTAGGCATCTGATGGACCTGAACTGGGTGATAGCGAGAAGATAACTGTTGTTGGGCAGCCGATTGTGGTTGTTGTGATTGCGATTGTGACACTCGAGGTTTGAATTGTGTGTCCACGTTCGACACCTGTTGCGGTAGTGATTGCTGGGTCTGCTGGGTCTGCTGCTGCTGGGACATGCCCAAGTTAGAGAATTTCTTGTTTAAGTTCCGGAGAGAGTCCTTCACAGGGAGCCAGTCGGGAAAGGGCTCTTCACGTTCTTTGTAGTACCTGACCAAAGCTTTGTTGACAACGGTGTCTTCTTCGTATTTGCCGTCTTTCTCCTCCTTGGTGATGCTGACTTTGATGTTGATGTCCGACGAGAAGCCTTTCAATTTACCAAACATGGTTAGTGTGTGTCCTATTTCGGGTGATGGAGAGTGCTTGAGAAAACGGTGAATGCTATTAAAAGAAAAGCTGTGTGTCTGTTCGTTTCTGCGTTGGTTCAACTCGCTCGATTCAAAGCCTCTGGCCTGACCCTGCCTCGAATTCGGGTCTAGTGCCGGTACTTTCCCTACATTCCTTCTTTTCTTGAAATCTAGACGTAGCAGAAACGACAACGGTTTGTGATTGTCACTATATTAATATAATAGAACAATTATCAAAATAAAAAGAAATCAAAGTACCACTAAATTATATATAGTACAGGAAGACAAATCTGATAGTGATGCATGGAGGCTTTTCAAAAGATGAGATTTCTATTGAAAAGTATTTGTGAAGATCACTTATGTAAGATTCAATGCGGATTAAACTGTCATTGATTCTATCAGAGTTCAAAGAACTTATCCACGTTAAGAAATAATTGAGTATGGGAGTGCAATACGTGTCAATAGATCAATCAACTTTTGGCTTGGAACAAAACATTCAAAACCAATTATGTTTAACTCACAGTCCAGATATCCGTGTAGCTAATATCATACCCACTAAAAGAAAATTTTTACTAGAGAACTTTTTTGGAGAAGTTTAGTAACCCAAATAAGACGTCGAATTTTACCTGTGCTAATATGGAGTTGATACTTTTGATAAGGTCGATATTGAACATTTTGAATTCAAAGCCAATGTCCTCTTACCTCCCAATTTATTTTATTTTGATTAATTGGTAATCTTAAATATACAAAGGAATTAAGTGAAGTTTTGTAGAAATTGTCGAAAAAAAGCTTTTCAGAGGGTCGAGGGGGTTGGAATGAAAGTCGACTGTCCAGTTCATCTATTGCTATTTTAATGGATGCCGAAATCAAATTTGAAAAGATATCATATAGACAACTTTCAAATAATTCTGGAGGAACTGATTTTGTTCTTTTTATGCTACTTACCAATGAATATGTATCAGATTGTATATGATATGTAGTATTCATTTAATCTGTTTCGAAGATTTAAAAGAGCTCATTTAGCAAGCTGGACACTTTTCATTGACAAGAAAGCTTTCCCAGTGAAGGCTTGTTCAAAAAATGGAAGCAAGCAGCTACTAGGATAATATCGCAAAACAAAAAACTCAGTGGAGGCAGATATCTTGCTGTCTGTTGTCCCGAATGTAAACATAAACTTATTAGCTGAATAAGCTTTGCAAAACCTATTCGTTTTTCCATACTTACAAAGTTAGCAGTAAAACATTTATACTGTGTTATAATTTTAATTCAATTTAGGACCCAACACGTAAGATAATAGAATAAAATTTTGATATTCGTGATTTTGTCAATCCAAATGGATTGAAGGGACTCAGAAGGAATGGAGAACCATTAACAAAGTAGTCAAGCAGAAATCTAATATTAAATGTAAGCAATGACCCATCAAGGGAAATGCATAATATAACTAGCTAAGCAACTGAAGTAGCTCACAAAGTTTTCTTAATTGGGAGGTCGTTTAGAGCGAAAAGGGGTCTGGGGCCGGGACCAAGGGGGCAAGGGCACATCATAACTAAGCTGGAATGATGGGCATTTTATGGATGGAATCTTTTGGAACTCTCGACTTTTGAGGCAGATCTCTTGTGAATGGAGGCATAAACATTCAAAGGAAGGAATCTACAAATTGAACCAGTAAGGAATAGCAATGGGACAGAAAGATACTGCTGAGGAAAAATGTGAAAGCTTTGTGCTTTTGCTTTATACGTCTCACTAAGCATTCCGCGCATAAATTCGGTGTATCTATATCCTTAGGAATGATAGTTATGCCTGACCCCTAAATAGATAGTAAGTAGTTTAGACTTCTAACATTCCGCCAATTGACTCAGCTTTACGACTATAACAAAATCAAAGGAAACACTAAAGTACAAGAGTCTAGCAATAATTTTTCAAATTCAGTAGTGCGGTTAACAACATATGTGTCCAGAAAGATCAAGAGATTTCTGGACATCTCAAAGGAAGCAAGGAAGTTACCCTGGTTTTATCAATGAACTTTAAAAATTATATAAACCCATATGCCCACTACCAATTTTTGTTTCTGTTTGATCTATTTCTGGTGTAGTTAGTCAAAATTGGATCAAGGGAAACTCAACTGCAATCTTCTTGGTTTTGCATTTCTATCAAATAAAAAGCCTATATAATAATAAAGGCAAAGGTTTGTTGGTTTGCTTGCTCTTATAACGAAAATCAGAAAGAAAGGTGTTCGTTCAAATAAGAATTGACCTCAACATTTTGTTCTCACGTCTCAAGGTTGTTGGCCTGGCGGCTTAAATGACGCGTCGATAGACTCATATCCAACACAGCCTATATTAGTTATTCAGCCTAAATTGGAATAGTTGCAGTCTCCTCCATCTTACCCTCAAGATAGTCTGTCATCCACAGTGAAACTAGAGCGATGATCCAAACGACGTCATCAGTCCCGTTTGAAGAAGGCTTATTCTAGGTTTTTTTTGGGAGAATATAAATAGAATTGAATTTCAAGTTTATTTTCAACATTGAATTTCAAAATTGAAAATAGCTTGGCAATCTCTTACGACCCTCCAACATCAATCAAAATATGACCAGCACCTCTTCAGTTCCTCCTCCAGCTTACAGTCCATCAGTTCAGCACCTGAGTCTTTGCTTCCTTTGTGACGAACTTTTATTTTTTAATAAACGCACTGCCGATCAGGTCCATTTCAAACCTGTTATCCTGGAAATCAATTCAACTCAATTAAACTTGTTTGTTGTGAAATATAAATACACCAAATTTGCTAATTACTATTTTTCCCAACTTCATTCTGTGAATCCAAAAGTAGTTGAAGATGATGCTATCTCAAAAAAGGCAAAAATTAGTAAAAAATTGCTATTCACTTTCAATCTTTCAGATAAAGTTGAGTTAACTAACAAACAGCTTACATCCTCGAGAGGTTTATTAATAAATAACTTGTTGGAATACAAACCAGATATCCATAAACTAGTTGCAACAGACTCAGAAGAACGTACAGCTGCGCTAAAATCAATTAAAGGTGACTTGCTCAAGACATTTTCAATGCAAGAGTCTGTTGATTTTGGTATCGCCACTGGATTTGATAATAAACCAAACACTTTAAGAATGGTTTTTCCATCTCATCAATTACTAATTACTTCTTACACTCCCGAACAACTCATTCAATTATTTTATAGGTTGAACGTCTCAAAAGAAGTTTCTTTAGATTTAGAATTTAGAATTGTTAATCCTAGAGATTTCGGCTTGCCTATTCAGAGACATGACTCTGAATATATGAGTAATTCCAAATCTAAAGTTGTTGTTTCAAGTCATGATACTGCTAGCGATTTCCGCATAAACGAAGTTGAATCAATTGTCAAATCTATGAGACCTTGCCAAACTAGATTTGGAGATTTCAAAAACCGTACATTCATGCCTAGTAGTTTTCCTACAGCTAATCAACATACAAATTTCTGGGCTTGAGTTTTCTGTTTTAATTTCCGCTTTATTGTTTTCACAGATGTGTCTTTCCATTCTGTTTTGACGTTTTTTTATATTGTTACTTTTTAACTGATTATTAATGATTTCATGCTTTCTTTTTTTCTTTCCGTTTTATCAATCTAAAACAGTTAAATAAATATAATAATCAAAAAAACCATTGAGTGGTGAAGTAATGAAAGATTGGGCTTATGATATTAGCAAATGCACCGCCCTTTCTATGGCAGGTCTCCTCCAGAAGATTCAGATCTCATATTTCTAAAGAAGGCAAATACGAATAACTTAAGCAAAGTTGCTACAACGCCTCCATCAAATTATCCCAGAAAGCAATTGAGAGGATATGCAATAGCTATTCTGTCTTTCAGCTCTCAATCAAAGCATTTTTTATCTTGGTTACTACATTATAGCAAATCAAAAAAATCTTGGGCCATTTGATGAAGTAGGGTGAAGTAATTGAAGCTACGCTGGATGCTTGTATGAGGAGAGCCCGCTTGGGATCCACATTCAACGAACCAGACCAAAATCATTAGTGACTTTGAGGTATTTGTTCTTTTAAAAGGAAGGCAAACCCACAATACGATTGAAAGTCATTTTGACTTCTGTTAAAACCAGTTTTTGTTTGGCCACTTTCTTGATAATGAATATAATACTTAAAAGTCCAACAATGGATTTCAATCTATCTATCTTTATATTATTTAAGGGGATACTTGTTTTGATAATTCAATCTTATATGTCAGTATTAGAATTATGGTTTACTTTTGTTCTTTTTTTGCCGTTGCACACTACGTCAAAGCTTTACAGGTCAGAAATAAGCTTCCCTAAACATCAATCACCATATATAAATATCAAGCAAATTGCATATTCGATCTTTTTAAAGCGAATATAACCGAAGATCAGTCTGATTAATTGTACTTCTAGTTGATGTATCTGAACTAGAAAACGCTGCCTTGAGATTGCTAAGATAGACTCATAAATATGCTCTGGGATTTTTCACATGATTATTGGCCTAAAGACTTAAAATTAATAGTGTTGAGGCACGTGACCGTCAGCTGGTTGGCTAACAGTTATTATTTGTTTTGCCCGATTCATAGTTTAAGGATCATTTCGTTTACTGAGTACAATCCATAAATTTACATTAGTTTTTAGTTATTGATAATTAATTATTGTGGGTATTGATTGTGGTTAAATATTGGTCCACAACATATGTCAAGAAGCTGGTTAAAGTAAGGGTAGTAATGCGATTGTTATAAGAGTACATATACCTTTGAGCAAGGTCATATTTAATGTCAAAAAAGTAGGATCAGTTCAAATTATTTTTTAATTTGATCTCTCTAATTAGATCTCTTTGCACACTCATATCACAAAAATGGGCCAAGGCTCTTCTATACCTCAGATAATCGGGCAAGAGTTTGTGCTTGTGTTGTTGTGTCATATAAAAATGCTCAACGACCTGTCAGGCAACGGGCTTCAAATCTACTACTTGCTCACCTTAATTCAAGCTAGATCCGAGAAAGTATAGATCCATGGCAAACGTTAATACCCAACCAGTCACAGTCAAAGTGGTAGTCATAGTTATCCATATTTGTAGTGCAACTACAAAGTGCTGGTTTAAAAAATACCCAATTTGTAGTTAAAATAAGATTAGAGAGACATGCTTTTCTCTGGAAAAAGTAGTTTTTGGCACAAAGAAACAACTGCAAGTTCAAAGTTAACAAATTAATTTGTTTTAGTTGTAACTATAGTAAATCCAGCAAGCCAAGTAGCAAGAGGCAAGTTGATGGGATAAATCAATAAAAAGGGAGAAACTGTGTTTCGAAATTGCCATTTCCAAGACTTCAACTTGCAACAAATTAACATAAGAAGTACCAATTCTAAGAAAAAAAAAAAATTCCGGTTGAAGTGAAACAGCCGCCAAGTTAAAATGTTGTAAATAAAACCAGTATATTCCTGCTTCTTTTCTGATTCATGTCGAAGATCAACTGTTTTGGAACTGACAAGTTAAGTACGTGTCCGACCTAAATTGTGAGTTGACGCTGAGCGTCAAAGTTCAAATAAATACTATGGGGAACAGAACATCTTAAAAACGCCATGTTTTCAGGCAATATCCAAGCAACAATCTGCCCAAATTAATGCTTTCACTAGGCTCATTTCAACTATAGACCCATACTGTCAAATTTATGTTGTATCTGTGGTGATTACATGGCGTCTTAACATAAACCACTCAGAAATGACGTGCTTTGATTTCACTTTTTGTGCTTATACAACAAACCCTTTTTAAAATAATGCCTTCATGGAGCTTTTACGTGATGATCAAAATTCATCCATATGCCATTTGAACTTCCAAAGAACTCCGTGCAAAGCTTTGTTATGCGTCGGGTATATATATCCCACACTATTTCCTGCTATTTTCCAGGAAATATATGTTCATAATTAAACGTCCAAGAGAATAAATTTAATAACTTTCAAACCTTGTTCACATATATATTCACATAATTAGCATGAAGCCAGTATTATTATTATTGATTTTTAATATATCGCAATTGGTTACCGGCTTACCTATACCTGTTGATGGAGGTCTTAACGAGAAAACTGAAAAAAGAGCAGGTTACTTTAAATTGTCTGCTCAAAAGAAAAGGGGTTCCAATTTCAAGAATTCTAAAGCGGGTAATGAATCTAAATTGATGAAGAGATCAAACGGATTGCTTGAATATCAATTGGAAAATCAAGATACATTTTATTCCGTTGAGATGTCTATTGGTTCAGATGGACAGACTGTTAATTTACTTGTTGACACCGGTTCTTCGGATATGTGGGTTGTTGGAACTGATAATCAATGGTGTGAAAGTTCTAGTACTGAAAAGGTTATTGTGGTTAGTAGTGATAATAAAGGTTGCTCAAAGAAAAGAATAATTCCAAGCATTGAGATTTCTGTTTCTGATGAATTGGACAAGAGAGACTTTCAAGCCACTGATGAAACTCATTTCCGAGATAGGAACGATGATTCAAACAGTGAAGCCCCTTCTGTTGACGGTGCAGCTGTAGTTACTGTTACAGCCACTGCCGTTAAAGTTCATACCACCACTATTACTAATATGGCTACCGCTACTACTAAAGCTGCGTCTACCACTGTAGCTAATACTTCTTCCAAGGCTGTTTCTGTTTCTAGAACTGCGGCTAGCTCTATTGACTCTTCACAGGCTACTTATGATTGTGCCGAGTTTGGCACTTATAACTCGGACTCTTCTAGTTCTTGGACTAGTAACAACACTGACTTTTCTATTACATATATGGATGGAACTTATGCCAAAGGTACTTGGGGTCAAGATGAGGTTACAGTCAATGGTGCTACAATTAGTAACATGAATTTTGCAACAGCTAACGATGCAACTAGTGAGATGGGTGTTTTAGGTATCGGGTATCAATATTTAGAGTCAACCTATACTTATAGTAGTGGCAATAGTGCGACTCTCTATGATAATTTACCTATGAAATTGAAATCAGAAGGTTTTATTGATAAGATTACGTATTCTATCTATTTGAATGATTCTGATTCGAGTACTGCCAATGTTTTGTTTGGTGGTATAGATCATGATAAATATACTGGCGATCTTACGTCTTTATCGGTTATTAATCCAGATGGAAACCCCAGACCTGATCATGTCATGGTTACATTAAATTCACTTTCATTAAGTACCTCCACAAATGAATCCACAATTGGTTCAGGGGTCGGTCAAGCAGTTCTTGATACTGGTACCACTCTAAGTTATTTTCCAACAGCTATTCTACAAGCACTTCTTGTCAAATTAAATTCCCAAGTCTCATTAACTCAATCCAATGGTTATTACATGATGAGATGTTCAGAAGCATCAGACTATTCTCTAAATTTTAACTTCCAAGGTTATCAAGTAAAGGCTCCTTTAACGTCTTTCTTGTTAGGTGTTGACGAACTTAGTGACGTCAAGGCAGATCAAAAAACATCTTCGTATTGTGCCATTGGTATACTAGAAACTGATAGCTACTTCTTACTAGGTGATGTCTTCTTAAGAAATATTTACATGGTTGTTGATTTAGAAGATGACCTAGTTGCCATTGCACCCGCCAATACAGCTTCGAATAGTGAAAACATTGAAGCTATCAGTAGTTCTATTCCTTCAGCTACTGCTGCTGCAACTTCTGGAATTTGGACAAAAGATTCTTCATTTACTGTAGTTTCTTCTTAGCCAGGTACTGTTTCATCTACTCATAATTGTTTCATTTAGTCATAATTGTTCGAGTTTCGCACGATTAAGTTTTCACGATAAATCTTTGTGTTTTTTCACTTCTTTTACTTTTGATCTTTCGTTTGATCAGTTTTTCATTTTGGTTCTCTTTAGCTCGGATTCACTTCTATTGACGGCAATAGGAAGTTCAATCTATTACACCAGGTATCTCTTCTTCCCCTTCATTTCATTTTTCTAAGTTCTTTTACTTTTCTAGTTAGTTTTATTTCTATACGTTATTTCAAAATACCTTACAATGAACAAATTTCCATTCTGTAGAATATAAATGCTGTTTATGGGGTATCATAAACTTTTTGAAACAATTAGGTAGCTGCCTGTTTCTGAAACATCGGTTGAAGATTATATCTAATTGTTTCAAAGCGGTGTCTTATAAAGTTTTGGTCCTTGCTGGTTACGTAATATTTGGTACGCAGAGCGATGACTATTGTTTGAGAAACTTGATACATTGTTCTTTGAAAATTCTCATCCTTTGGTCCAAGTAAATATATTTGGATAAGTTTTCCGATAACTGACTTAGCATGAATAGCTTCGAATCTCTAGTTGGAAATAGAAGAGCCATCAATTGACTCGAATAGGAAGTGATAAGGTATATTCGACTTCACTATCGACGCGACGACGCCTGTCCAACCGCCTCTTGCGGCTCTTTCTTTGCAGCTGCTGAGTGATCAGAGAAAGAGAAGAAGAACCAATTGTTGATTTGCCAAATCAACACCTCATCAAATTTTAATATAAATTTCAATCGAATCAAAGGTTATATAATGATAATTTTTAGCTTTTGTTTAAATGCGTTGAGTCTTAATATAATCTCTCTTTCAAGACCATACATCGTGAACACAGTTAGGTGGACCATTTTCTAAAACATGGTGGAGTCAAACATTTCTCAAGCATCAGCAACAGCTAGTCAAGATAATAATACAAAGTTGACTGAGTTTGTTGAGTTAGTTTCTGGACTACCGGAACTATTGCAACATAGGATACTACACTTCATCGTTCATCATTCGGTTAATAGCTATTTGGATGATTTATCTGTTTTCATTGACTTGATTCCATATATCTCAAAAGAACATATATTTAGACTTCATATTTATTTCTGTGCCCCAACTTACAAGAAAAATCCATTATTAGCGACTTTCATTCTTGATGAGACTCTGTATCAATACAAAAACACTTTAGAGGATACACCAGATACCAGAACTTTACTCATTAATTCATTACAAAACTTTAAAACTGTTGAATTGGTCGTTACCAGAACCTCAAAAGATCACATACTTCCTGACCCAACTATAGTTTTGGAACTACTTAAAATAACAAATGCACATCTTATTTTTGAAGATGAGAAATCACACTTAGATAGCAGCAACGGGCCCGAAGATTGGTTTGCTAATATTTCCTCTCTTTGTAATGTTTATTTTGACGATGCTTACAAACGACTATCTTGGTTTCCTAAACTTAAAAGTTTACACACATTTGTCGATATTTATGAAGATTTCACGTTAGATGACAATAAAATTGCAATGTTAGATCAACTGGCTTCTAAAGTTCCCGAAATAACCATTGATTTTGGAGATTCCATGCATGAAGATACATTTAATGAGAAATGGGTCGAGCTATTAACCAAACATAATAATATCACGTACCAGGCAGATATTTACAGATGTTGCATCAATGAAAACTTTTTGAAAATATTTGGGCAATCAAGAGATCAACTAGATTTGAAATACCAAGGTGTGATGTCAACTTTTGATTCGTCAGTGTTGCCTAAATTAACCACATTAGAAACCCTAACTATACAATCATCTGAAGAGATTAATAATTGTAAATTCGAAAATTCAGTCGCTTTTGAGCTTTTCATTAGTGGATTGTACGACTTGAGTGATTGTGATTTTTCCAAAATGACAAACTTGAAAAGTTTATCAGTTCAAGTGGAATCATTAGATGGTTCAAGCATTGCAACTATTCCTAATTCAGTCAGGGTTCTAGATTTTCTAGGTGTTCAAAAATTAATTACGAAAGAGCCTGTTTGTATCCCTGAAGGTGCCGCATTTTTCATTACTCAGGGTCATTTACTACACTTATACGATTTTTCAAAATGCTTGAAATTGAAGGAGCTACAGCTAAATTTATCCCATTCTGTTGAATTAAAAACTGATTTATTGCCTGATACACTTGATGTTCTGACTTTGGCTTTTGGAAGTGACTACGACAATCCAAGTGATTACTTCAAATACAAGGTTGAAGATGATGATAATGGCCCTGGTCATGTTTGGAATTTTGGATTAAGTGATAAAGTACAGCATCTCAATGTATTTGTCCGTACTTCTGGAGTCATTGGTATTCCATTGTTAGTCAATTGTAAACTTGACCTTGATATCAGGTTGAATCTAATTGTTTTTAAATGCTCTAATAGTACACACTTGAGAATTTTCAAAAATGTCACACCGAGTGATGTTTATGATGGTGTTATTGTCTCTAATGAATTTGAACAAAATGTGGAAACTTATTTATTACCAAATGAAGGTTCTGCGATTCAGGATTTTCCAGAGTTGACTAAGAAGAAATTTGATGCTTTTCATTCGATTTATTATGCTCCTTAGGTGTTTTTTAGTTTATGTATTCGTTTCCGTGCTGGCTTGATTCTGTCATTTTGCATATTTGAACTTAGAATTTTTCTTTTATTACTTTTTTGGTTGTGCTACGCAGTCATATTTTAGGTGTCTGATTTTTCTACTTTTTCTTTTTGTTTCTTTATTTATAACTAATTTAAATATCCTTATTTATCATTAAATAGCTAGATTCTGGTAGTCTAACTACGCCAATAATATAGAGTAGTTAATATAAGTTCATTTATAAGGTATATAAAAAAGCTAAACAAATTCAGATGAAAGAAACTAGAACAAAAATAAAGAGAAAATCAAAAAGATCTAAAGTACAATTATTGCAAACAGCAGTTCCTTAAATCTGTTATCAAAAAAGTGAGAACGATCTAAACATCTACAACAATAAAGCAACGACACCAGCAACGATAGCAGCGCCGCCAACAGGTGTAATAAACCCAGCAGCTGCTTCGTAAGTAGAAATGGAACTAGTGACCCCACTAGAATTACTGGAACCACTAGCACTGGCAGCACTAGCACTGGCAGCTGCTGCTTCAGCACATTTAGAGCATGAAGCGGTTTCTGTGACGGTACTACCAGAGATAATTTCAAACGTTGATTGAGTACCATTGATAGCTAAAGCTGAAGTGTAATCGGCCAAGACAGCTAATGATAAAGTTAAAGTTGATAAAGTAAATAGCATTTTTGTGATTTTGGAGGGAATAATAAGAGATTGGGTAACCTGGGTCTTCTGTGATATCGATCTCTTAAGCAATTAAAAAAAAAGATAATGTTAATAAACCAAGAAACATAAACCCTTTTATATTCTCTGAATGCAGAAAAGTAATTGATGGTAGTGATTATGCGTTGTCTTCAGTGCTAATAGCTAGGAAAGCATAGTTATAATTGGCAACCAAGTTTGGGACAGCTGCTGTCAAAGCAGCTTGAAGTTACCCTAGTTGTTAGGGTGAGATACCATGCCTGCATACCTGAACTATACAGAACAGTTCTTTTTCTAAAAGCTGTATTACTGGCTAGTTAGAGCTAATGAGTTATTTTAAGTAATGTCTTTGGAGTATTTTAAGTAATGTCTTTAGTGCTGTTCAAGAATCAAGAGCTTACAACTAAGTGAATTCCAACATGCTGCAGCTTATGTGTGTAAGTGGATTGACAGATTTGGTGCCTCTCTTGTGCTTGTGAGCTGTGATCTTTGAGGTTTTCAGATATTCTATGTTCTTAGTTGTTACTTAATAAAATCCACTTATTGGAAATTCTGTTGTATTGACTGAAAACTACTAGAAGGATACTGAGACGGTGCTGAGCGGAAAACCTCCTGCTTGCTTCCCGCTTCGGCTATGTTCCGCCGTCGGACCTAGTTTATTGTCGCTATTGGTGGGCTAGTAACGATGGGTGATACAACTTTCTATAACCACAGTTTAACTCTTTCCATGTCTTCTATCAGACTTAAAGGAGACCATCAACAGGCAAGCTACCAATGGCCATGAAATCGTCATTTAATTTTGTCATTATTGGCGCCATCTTAGCCTCTTTGATATACTACAACGTCCTATCTCCACTCAATTTCACCACACTTTTACCAGGAGAAGACTCAGATAAAGAGTTATGTCCAATTATCCCATATCATAGGCCATCCACTTATGAATCGAACCTACCTCACCTACGTAAGATAATGGATGATGAAGCATTTAGAAATCAGAGTTTGGTCAAATTGCAGGGTTCAGTTCGAGTGAAGACTGAAACTCACGATGATGATCCATTTTTAGTTGAAGATGATCCCGAATATTGGTCCAAGTTCGATAAGTTTGAGAATTATCTACATGCCACATTCCCGGTTTTCTATAAGCATGTTGAATTGCACAAAGTCAATTACCATGGATTGGTTTACATTTGGAAAGGTACAAATGAAACTTTAAAGCCATTATTGTTTATGGCACATCAAGATACCGTTCCTGTTCCTGAGCAATCATTGAAATTATGGGAACATGATCCATTTGCGGCAGAATACGATGGGATTTATGTTTATGGACGTGGAGTTGCTGATTGCAAGAATATGTTGATCGCCGAACTAGAAGCTGTTGAGGAACTGGTTAAAACTGGATTCGTTCCCAAAAGAACAGTTATCTTTTCCTTTGGATTTGATGAAGAAGTCGGTGGTATCCGGAACCAAAATGCACAATTCTTGGAGTCTGTCTACGGTAAGGATTCTATGTATGCTATTTTTGACGAAGGAGGTGTTTCGTTGTTAGATATTGGTGGCACTCAAGTTGCTATTCCAGGTACTTCTGAAAAAGGGTATCTTGACTTGAAAGTCACTTTAGAAACCCCTGGTGGCCACTCTTCAACTCCACCAAGACACACAGCGATTGGTATCATTGGTGATTTGATCGTCGAAGCTGAAAATGATGAATTCCCCACCTACTTCACTGAAGATAATCCTGCTTATTGGCAATACGTTTGCTTAGCTGAGCATTCTAGGGATATTGACGCAGATTTGAAATGGGATATTTTGCACGCTTCTCATGATGTCGTTTCCAATGAAAGAGTTAAGGAATACATTGATAAAGACAGAAAAACCAGATATGCTATTAGAACCACACAGTCTTTAGATATCGTTGAAGGTGGTACTAAAGTTAATGCATTGCCAGAGCATGTTGAATTGACCATCAACAACAGAATCATCATTGAGGAATCCATAGTTGAAGTTAAAGCCAAATACATTAAGAATGTGTTGAAGATCGCTGAGAAGTACGACTTGGGTGTCAGTTACTCATACTACGGTTCTGACCTAGAAGAGATCAAACCAATCACTGAAAAAGGTGGGTTCTTACTAGATGTGATACAATACACTCCAGTTGCTCCTCTAACTCCTACAAACGACACTCACTGGGACATCTTTGCTGGAACAGTCAGACACGTCTATGAAGAGCTAGCTTGGCCAGAGCTGGACAAGCCTGTGATCATCTCTCCAGGTATTGGCTCTGGTAACACTGACACTAAGCTCTACTGGAACTTGAGTAACCACATCTACAGATATAGACCTGGTGAAATCTCCAGTGTGAATGCTAATGCCCATGGTGTAAATGAATACATCAAGTTCGACTCCCACCTACAGATCATTGCCACTGTTTTTGAGTACATACAGTCTGTTGATGAAGCTGAGGACTAGACTATCTTTATTATTACATATTTACGTTATATACTACAAAAAACTCTCTTTGTTAAACCAGTAAAAGGCTGCAAAAAGTGTAGATAAAAAAAAAGCGAATTGGAATTTTGAACCAACTGAAATCGCTTCAACTCGACCGATTTCTGGTTTTTGGACCATGCTTTCTCTCTTTCTGGATGGTAACACAACCAAGGAAACCGTCTGCACTACCAGCCATGCCAGGACAGCCACGCAGAAGAGTTCTGAGATCCCAGACTCCTATACCCATCTCTGACTCTTCCCCAGAGCCCAGTGCTTTGAATTCACGCTCCAACTCCAGCTCGAAGTCCAACATCAACACTGTTAAAAGAAGAAGAATCTTGCTAGATGAAATCAACCAACCCGACCTACCTTACCTCCACGATCACCACGCTACATCTCCCGGATTTGAGGAGCCGCCTTTGGCTAAGATTATGGTAATCACTGGTCAGTCCATTGATGAACCTCCTTCGAACAAAATCAAGAAAGAAGTGATGGGTTCACGAAAACTAAGAAAGCAACTACAACAACAAGCTAAGAAGAAATCTGCTACTCCGAATGACTCAGAAGAGATTGAAGATGAAGACGACGATGTCAAGATAGTTGAAAAGAAATATAGAAGTTGTTTGAACACAAGTGCGTCCGAAAAGATCACAAAATACAGTTCTGAGCGTCCACAACAAATGAAACAAGCTAATAAATTCGAAATCACAATACCCATCACTCCTCGTAAACGAAGATCCCACTCCAAAGGGCAATACCAACAGAAGAAATTGAAACAGTCACCCGTGAAAAGGTCGAAATCTTATGGTCAGAATTCTAGAGGAGTTGGAGCAAACGCATCTCGTTCAACCGTATCAGCATCTGTCGCCAACACCACGTTGAAAACAGACGAACAACTGCCATCAAATCTTATCGATAACGAAGATTTCTGTTCGGCTTGTGGTCTTCCTGGCCTATTTCTCTGCTGTGAATCGTGTCCTAAATCATTCCATTTCCAGTGCTTGAATCCACCAATCGACAGCCACGATTTACCCGATGAATGGCACTGTAATGAGTGTCTTGGTAAATTCCATACCGAGAAACAGCATAACGTTAAAAAAGAACTTCTTGGTCCTAAAATCACCCATGTCGGTATACTAGCTAAGTTATTTGATGACATACAGTTTAAGAATCCTGTTGGTTTCAGACTTCCTAATTCCATAGTAGAATCATTCGAAGGCATTTCAATGGACAAGAATGGTGATTATGAAGATAATTCATTAAAACCTTTGAAAACCTACAAGCAATTAATAGTAGAACAAGAGGATCCATTGAATGATGTGTATGATAAGGAAGGCAATCCCCTGTTTTGCTACAAGTGTGGTGGATCCGGACTCAACAAGAAAGAACTGATGAGATGTGATTATTGTTCGTTGAACTGGCATTTGGATTGTTTAGATCCCCCTATGACTAGTGTGAAGAAATTGGGATCGAAATGGATGTGTCCGAATCATGTGGAGACTGTTATTCAACCTAAAAGAAGATTAAGAAGCCAAGCTAAAGTTGAAATGGGAATAACTAGAGGCAGTAGTATTCCTGATGATGCAAACATTGAGATCATCAATGTCAATGACGGTCTAAGTGATAATGAAGATCAAATCAATATAGATGAAGAAAAACAAGCTACTATCTTAGACCCATTATTTGATTATCTGTCTTCCAATAAAAATCAGCTAGTGTATACCAACTATTCCGATAAACACGCTGAGGACTTCACAACATATCAAATCAAAGAAGAATCAATAATTCTTAACTTCTTAGAATCATCAAAAATCAAGAAACTCAACGAACTGAAACAGGTCAGTCAAGCTAATCAACACACTTATAATAATTTGAATTCGAGTTTGAAGGATTACGTTGTTGGACTTAGTAATCTATCACAGAGGCAAATTGTCACCGATGAACAAAAGAAAATCAATTTCAAACAATTACTGAACGTGATTGATGATAACTATAAATTGGAATTTGGAAAATTAGAGCACAATGAAATTGAAGAGTTACTGTATATTAAGAAGCTTATGGAGTTTAAAGGGTATGATAAACTGATGGAGTTTTTGAAAAGTTGAATACTTTTTTTTGTTTTTTGTTTCTTGTTATCTTTTGTACATTATATTATAGGTCACACTAACTCAGATTTGTTTATTTATTCCCGTTTTTGCTTTTGTTCCCAAAATAAAATATTATTTATCATGGTTATTTAGAATAACTTAAAAAATTTCAAAGTCAACTAAAAACAAATAATAAAAGTAATAGCATAGAGTTACAAAGAGAAAGAAACAAGTACAAGCAAAATGATAACAATTTAAAAAATTAAAAAAGAAACTAATAATGAAGCAAAGAAAAGAGTAAGGAAAACAAGAAAATACCAAAAAAACGTTATATCACAATAAAAAAAAAAGAAAGCATTCAAAAACTAAAAAGCAAAAGCAAAACTAGTAGCAACTATTCCAAATCTACACCCTCTTCATCACTATTAATACTATAATCGACCTTCTTTCTCTTAATTCTACTCTTTCTCGTAGGCTCAACATTCTCTTTCTTCAGACTCATCTTGAAATCAGTATCATCTTCACCTTCACTATCACTATCCCCAATATGATGTCTCTTTTTATGATGATTCTTTTTCTTGTTATAGTCCGAGTGTTCAAATATAGCGTTATTATTTCTTCTTCTTTTTGGCTTTTTATTCTCTTTTTCTATTTCTCGATTTGCCAACACATCATTCTTATCAGGAGTGACCAGTTCATTATCGATAAAGTTCATGTTTTTAAATCTATCTTTGATTAATTTTGTCAATTTACCGTCCTTGTTGTCGTTCTCTAAGTAATTTCTCTTGAAGTTCAAAATGCCTGTGTTTAATCCCAATTTATCGAACAAATCAATTGGTAAAGCTAGTTTGTTCGGAAAACTTACCAAATTCCAGGTTTTGTAAGTACAGTACATTTTCAAAATCATTTGGGAGAGATCAGAAATTCTATAAAGAACAATCGAATCCTCAGTGTCTTTTAATTTATAATATTTGAATAATTGAGTTAAATAATTCAACACTGAAATATTCTCTTCATTTGAAACTTGTTCTAGAATAAATATTATATAAGTCATTGCGAACTTATTAAAAGTAGTGAAATCTTGATTTTCGGTTAATTCAACTAGTTCAGCATGTCTTGCTAATAAACTAATAAATCTAACATATATCTTCTCGACAATTAGAGCATTACCGTAGTTTTTCGTTTGTAATCTTTTCAGATTTGATCTAATCCATTTGGTACATTCATTTTTGAAAAGTAGGTTAGGTTCATGTGCAATGAAAAACACTAATGGAGCAAATCTTAGCATTGATAATTTACCAATTGATAATTTCATTTTCAATTTTTCCATGAATAGTTGTCTAACTTTAGATGATTCATCTTGGATTAAGAAAATTAATTTCATAACTGACAGATTAACCAATTCAGTTAAATTTCTAAAGTCATCAATTTCAAATAATTTTAGCAATTGGAAACCGGCTTCTAATCTTAATCTCGATTGAAAATTTTTAGGGGTATCACTAGTTGAAGAAACAATTTCACCACCGTTTGTTATAATTGATGAAAATAATTTGATAATCGGTTGGGTCAGTTTAGCCAATTCAGTTGAGTCTTCCACAGATTTCAATGATGACCTTAAATAATTTGTGAAAATTTTCAGGGTCAATAATTTAGAGTTGCAAAATTGATAACCCGACGTTTGTAATAAATTGTCATCTAGCCAAGTTTCTTCATCCTCGATTTCTGATGAATTCATTAAGTTACTTGAAAGTAAAATACTTGATGCAATTGAGGATGTGATTGATTTAGTATATTTATTCAATAATTCACCATCTTGTAAATAAATTTCGGCAATTATAGCTAAAGAATTATTCAAATTTGAAGATTCTAAATCTAATGGTAAAACACTATCGATTAAATCATCGATTGAAATTAATTCCAACTTACCAATTAATCTGACGGCATATTTAACTTGTTTGGGATCAACACTATTGAATGCAACATCTTTTAATTTACTAATATAGTCATCCAAATCTGTAACTTTCGTATCTGGAAACTTATTGATAAAATTAAAAACAGGTTTCAAATCTTGTAAGTTCTCAATCAAATTATTTGAAATCGATTTTAGAATTTCAGGATTAATTTTAGACACATAATCTAATAAATCTGAAGCTTGATCATTTAAGACATTCTTTTGATCTTTAGAATTCATGAATTTGATCAAAGCAGTCAAAATTGATTTGTTGTAAACTAAATAGCCAGATCTGTAAAGCAACAACTTAATTGAATTAACGCCATCATTGGATTTATAATCTGTTTTAACTTTATTCAAGAGTTCCCTAATTGAATTAACAATAGTACCTGAATCAGAAGCAGAGTCTGTCATTAATTTTAATAATCTAATAAATCTTTTATTACGAGCTTGAAAAAACGTTGCTAGATGTTTATTAGCATTATATTCAGGCGGAAAAGTAGTAGTCAGCCAACCTATTAGTTTTGAGACTATTTTTTCATCATCTAATTCATCAAGTATTTTATTTAGTGCAGATGCATATTGTAATTGTCTTCTCAAAATTGCCCATAATGCAGATTTTGATTTTTCTGTTAATTTGGATAACAATTTTAATAAATTGTTTAAATGTTGTTCGATCGGCAATTCATCAAAGACGGGTATCAAATATGTAAATAAATTAATATCCAGCAAAGAATTGATCGTGCTATTGTTAATGTAAATCAATTTTAAAACTTCGTCTGGAATACAATCAACGGCATTTCTATTGACCAGTTGTTCAGTGGCTTCATCTTGCAATGTGAAATCATAATATACCTTGCAGACCATACCGATACTTGCAGCTCTAATTTCCCAATTCTTGTCTCTCATTAGTTGAATCAAAGTCATTAGGATTGAATTATTGTCCTTGTTAATTATAGCATTTAATAACATTGATTTCTTCAGTTGCTGTAATTTTACAATAGTAGCTAATCTTATCTTTTCATTTGAATCAATAAGTGTCTTACTTAATCCATTAATAATATCACTTGTTATATCATTATTTTCAGTTGAAGTATTCAAAATGTCAGCTAACGATTGAATCCAATAAAGTCTAACTTTAGACGATTTATCTAAAGTTTTCTTTAACCAATTAAGATAAACTTCATTAAACTTTTGTATAAAAGAATTGTGTTGAACCATTTTTGTGATTGTTTGAGTAGCCAAAATTCTTAAATCTTCTTCATCAGACATCATTTCATCATTTAATAAACCAATTATAGCATTAAGACAGTCTGGAGTGTTGATCCATAATTTAACTAGCAAATTATGAAATTTTTTCAAATGTTTCAAAGATTTAACTTTTTGCTTTTCATCTTCCGTATCATCTTGCGTTTGCTTACTATTAATTCTATCTGAAAATAGTTGAATCAATAATCTTGAAAATTTAGTTGAATTCTCCTTTAATAAGAAAACTGAAATGGTGTCAAAGCTCTTGTCATAAAATATCAGATGCAAAGTAGTAGTGGATAAATTATTGGCGGATTGAATAATTGAATTCATACAATTAACTAAAGGATCCAAAGCTTCATCAACTTCCACAGAATAAGAAATTTCAAAAAATGCTTCAATCAAATCATTAGGATTATCAGTTTCGGAAATTAAAACAATCGAGTTGGAATTGGACAAATTTTCTAAATACTCAATTTGCTTACTCTCGAACTTATTTGAAGACTTTCCTAATTGCTTTAAATTAGAAATAATCAAATTGAACAACTTTGTGAGTTGAGAAGTGTTATAAGGACAGTTAGGAGCGTACAATCTCAAGGCATCAGTGATGCAACACAAAAGCATTGTCTGCACGCCCAGATTGGAGCTATTGATTAGCTTAGTATTCATGAACTCCTTATTAAGTGGGTCTAGTTCCTTTGGATCAACGGTTTCTAAAGTTGAAAGTTCTGTATGAAGCACCGTGAGTCTCTCCAAAACTTCTTTTGGAGCGATTGGATGGGAGTAAGAAGAGACCAGAGCTTTGTCAAATTGAATCTGTTTCTTTGCTCTACCTTTTTTCATCTTGGTGGGCTGGTGGGCTGATATTTGTGTATGTTGAAGACCTTACAAGGAAAAGAGGTTGTATTTGTTGCCTTTTTTTGATTTTGGTTTTGGTTTTGATTCAAAAGACGCGTCTCGAAAATTGGCGTTCTGTGGAGAGCGTGTAAGCCGTCTAGAGTACTACAACTATTCTTCTTATGATGCAATTACCGGAATGTCCGATATATAAGTGGGTAAACTTCTTTCTAGTATTAAAGTGAAATGTACATAAAATCGTCATAGAATGTAAAGTGAAATAATTCAAGGGGCTACACAATGAACTTCATTGTATAACCAAGATAACTGCCCCACAAATGATCGTGCATCTGCAGCTCTTGCTGTGTCTGAAAGACTACATTCTCCCAAGATTAATTTGCTAAAGAATTCAAGCATATTGAATTTATGTCGTTCCCTAATAACGTCGAAACTTATAATAATATATTCAATACAAGGAGTATTCGGTACTATGTTAGGATCGTTTATTAAAAAGATAGGTCTTTGAGTAGAATAATGTTTAAATCGAAGAGCTTGACAATTAGCACATATCCTTTCTCTTGACTTTCCCTCACCGACTTTTGGTTGCAATTTCTTTCTCCTCCAAGTGAAATTATTTAAATTAAGCTCCGGAACTTTTATTTTTAAAAACATTTTGAGAAGATCTGGATTGTTGACATATACCAAATTCTGATCTGTTTTGTGGAGGAGAGAAATGTAAGACAGTTCAGGAAGCTTGATATTAGTAGAACCAAATTCTTTGAGTAGAAATCTTATAAATTGAGCATCCTTAGAAATCTTGGATGAAGATGGATCAACTACTTTAACTTCATGACAATAAAGCCTGATATGTAAATGGTAAGACTGGGACCCTCCGGCAGCTGGAACCGGGACCATTAAATATAACCTCATAATCATATCTATGAGAAGAACTTAGGTCATTTGTAAGGACGTATCTGACAACGGGGGATCATAGAACAAGGGAATTTCTTCAAACAAAAGCTTTTTGAGAAACCCTATTAACCTCCATTTCTGTGAATTTGATATTTCTAACGATGATGCTCCAGCAGCTCAATCATAAGAAATACAAGTAAGAAGAACCTAGAGTAGTTAAAGATCCATTAAAAACTTATCGGTCGCCACTCAAAAAGTTACAAATGGTTATCTAAATCTTTAAAAAGGATATATACTGGTAAAGAAATAAAGAACGACTTCAGTGTAAACACTGGTCAGATTGACAAAATAAAGGCGGTTCATAGAGGCAGGGTAACTTCCCAAATGGGAAGCTCTTTATACTGAAATAAAGTATGTTGAGTACTCAAAATAGATCTTTAACTAGCCTTCCTAATAAGGGTCTTCCAGTCTGCGTGTCAAAAATATTCCGATCCGAAGACTTCAAGAAGAACACCTACCTCAGTACCAGATCATTTGCAACTCAGGCCCAAAACATCAATTCACTCTTAATAAGCAACTCAATCTTACTGCATTATCACTTAGAATATTTCTTCCACAAAATTACAAAGACAAAATGAGCATAACAAGGTATTTGAACAACTACATCAACACGCCCTCCACACCACTCAAACTATTCACCCAAATAATAATTCTCCAACTTTTCTATTACATAATAGCAATAGCTATGATATTTGGGGTATCAGTATTACTTGGGATTCAACTGACTTTTAAATCCATCTTTGATTTTAATTTGATCACCTTTGAAAATTCATTAGGATTGACTCTGATAATTCTTTGGTTATTTGATTCATTGCTTTGTGTTTTAATCATCATGATAATTATAGGTAGATCTAAATTAGCTTGGGATTTTGCAATCACGGTGCATTTGATCAATTTACTATTAAACTGGGTGTTTAATGGCCAATTTCCAAATAATTGGTATTGGTGGTTTTTACAATTTGGTAGTTGTTTGATCATGGTGGGGTTGGGTACTTGGTCCACTAGGTGGAAAGAATTAAGAGATACATTTTTCGATGGACTGGTTGATCAGGAAGAGGCTATCCCTTTGAATAATGTTTAAGTTAGAATTAATTGTACAATAATAATTAAAAGAATATATACTACACACCTATACATAAAATATAAAAGTGTTTCTATCTTTGCTTTAGATTATTCATGATATCTAAATTCTGTTAATAAAACCAGTTTGGATGGTAGTTGAGTCACTGGTATTGGGATCAATAATTTGGATTTCGTATCATCTGTACTTAAAACGTAACTTGAACCCAAAACTGCTTTTGTAGATACTTTAGTAATTAATTCTTTATTTAGTTCATAATTCTCAGGATCATTAATGAATCGATTTGTATCAATTGAAGAGTCATCTAATATAGTTAAGATTGCATTTGATAGATTCTCTTTCGTACCTTTAATTCGTTCGTATAAAGAATTTGCATCTATTGTTTGAGTATCTTCAGATTTAATATTATCATTATCATCAAAGTCACCACTTAAGAAATTCAAATTTATATTTTGTTCCTTTGGTTTCAATATAATTAAATCATTATAATTCACACTTATGGTAAATGGATTCAATTGAACATTATCTAAACCATAGAAGTATTCTTTAATCATTCGTTGTTGTAATTCTCTTACGTATTTGTCATCTTTATCCACACAGCCTGATGATTTGTTTAACTTGAGTATATTCACATTGTTGAGTTTTTTCTTCAAATTAACGGTTAATCGTTCATTACCAAGTACAACAATAGTATTGACACTGAACTTTTTAACAATGAATTCCACTAACTCCAAATCATCTAATCCTAAAACAGGGCTATCTATAATAACACCACCTTTACCAACGGTTTTATCTTTGCTCATTCTATCATCTAACAACACACTTAATCTATCCACAACAAATTTGAACAACTTCAAATTGGATTTAAAATCAATCATACCATAGCTCAACACACCTGGTTGTTTTTGTCTATTACTGGAAACACCATTGATAACAGATTCACCTAAATTGACATTTTCCAAATTAAACAAAGATGAAACTGGGGTCACTGTTAAGTTACCAGGGACCACAAAATTAGGTAGTTCGGGATCTAAGTTCACCAACACGGGAAAATTTTCTGTTGAACTTCCTCCAATACCACCTCCAACTAATTTAAACAAGTAAGAAGTCAAAGTCGTAGCCAATATAGTTTTACCTGAACTTTTAGCACCAACAACCAACACCCTAGCTGGATTGCCATCATAAATCATCTGTTTCAACCCCAATGCTAGATTGAAATATTGATAAACTAACGAGTCATCAGAAATGTATTCCACAAATCCATTGTCATCCTCACCTTCTATTTCTAATTGGGCTCCAGTATATGAATAAATGTAGTTTTTCAACGAGCCTTTGAACTCATAGGTTGTTGTTGAAGATAGTTCAGTTCCTCGAATTTCAGCTGTTCCCGACACCAACTTGACTTTGAGTTTAGCATCTTTTTTCAACTCAAATCTCCACTCGTTTCTAGCTGGAATATCCACTGTTCTGTTCATTGTGTAGTAACTGGTGGGGTCTTTGAAAAAAAAAAAAGAGAGATGATTTACCCAAAAGTTCCAATTCTCAATCTCGAAATTTATTTGTTGCCCATTTCCGATCACCTCTTCTTTTCCCTTTTTTTGCCGCTATTTTGTACAAATACACAAATGAACACTCTTCAACTTCCAGGAAGTGTTCCAGATAAGGTCTCAAGAAGAGCCAGTATAGCCCACTGGGCTAAACTGCCTTCTTCTGGGTTCCATCCTAAAAAGAAACTGGACCCTAGAAATGTCGCCAGGCGTTTTTCAGTGAGACCAGGAACCAAACAGCATTCAGATTTCCACAAGACAAGCAACATGCCACCATTGCCGTCTCATCTAGGTCGTTTAGGATCCTCTTCGGATACAAACACCATTGTGAGAAGAAACGATGGACCAGGTGTAGTCAGAGCCCCTACTGTTACCGTAAACGACACCGTCTTAACTGTGCCTACTATCAGAACGCCCAACAACGAAACACCACAACAACCAATGGACGCGTTACAAAAACAACAAAAACAAGTCTTATGGGACGCTAAGACCTTATTAGCTGAAATGTCCAGAAATGGATTCAATGCAAAGAGTTATTTGAAAAGTACATTGGCCAATGCAAATGTTGAGCATTTAACCCAATTTAATTCAAATGTGACGAAATTGAAATCTACTAATGAATATGATGTTAAATATACGATAAATCAATCCTTCAGTCAAGTTTTAACTTTAACTGAATCGATCTCAAAGACCATGGACAATTTGAATGATTTGAAAGGGAAATTACATCAATTGAACAATAATCTAATTCTACAACGAAACAGTAATAAAGCAACATCTAATCAATCTTATGACTCTATGTCGCTATCGTCTACGAATTCAAATAATGATACTACATATAAGTCTAACAGATGGGCGGTTTTAGATAGAACTATGCATGCAATTAAGTTGGTTACAGTGTTAGTTGAAAAAGATGCTTTAGAATTAGTGACTCGTAAGAACTTAAAGGTTGTTAAAAGTGAAGATCAAGATGTTGAAAATTATCAAATTAGTAATCAGATTTTACTTAATATTCTCAAAAATGATACATATTCCAATGATTTTGTAATCAATGTGAAAGTTCCAAGTGGATCATTTGTCTTACAAACTGATAAAGTCAATGAATTTAATCAATTGATCAAAGTTATCAACAACATTAAAACTAGAATACAAAAAGCCAGCAAGAATAGAAGCAGCACCAACAACCCACTAACTTCAAAATCAATAGCTATATTCAATGACATCGATGACATGTTAACTAACATTGAAATCTCAATTGGTTCAAGAAAATTCGAAGATTCGGTTTTCTTAATCAAAAAATGTGAATTGCAATTTAGAAATCAATTTGAAGCACATAAGCTCGACTCTAGCGCTCTAACGATTCAAGAAGAAGAGGAAAATCAGCATTTCTTATTAAAGCTCAAGTTAAAATCCTCTAGCTTGACTAAACTGAAAAGTAATTTGATCAATACCTTAATCTTACAGCTAACAAATTATATCAATTGGTCAAATCAATCCAAAGTGATCGAATTAGCTGAATATTTTACAGTTCTGGGAATACAATCCAAAGCCAGATCGATTTACTTGAATCTACAATCCTCAAAATTATCTAATTTAACTTCCCAACTACGATTTGAAGTTGACTTAATAAATTATATCAATCAAATTTGTTTGATTTTTTCCAATGTGATGTTTAGAACAATTGAAGAATACAATTCAATATTCGATAGCAGCAAAAGAACCAGCAGAAAGAGTTTGCCAGTAACCACATCAAATGAGAAGGTTTTCTTGCTAGAATGGATAAATACTCAAATTGGTAATTTTAATAAATTGTTTAAGAATCAATTGATGGATTTAAGCAAAACTGATAAGACTTATGTTGTTTGTGTTAAATTGACTAAGGAACAGTTTGCAAAGTTGAATAATGTCGGTGTTAATGTTGACTATTTGTTAGAATTGTGAAGTGATTTGTTGTTATGATTTCAATTCTTCAATTGGTTAATGTTGTTTATATGATGATGCATGAAGCTATTATATTAGTTACACATGCATATACTACTTCTTTTCCCTCCTTGGTTTTACTTTCACTTCTACCTTTAGTTTATTTTGGGCTAGAGATCTATAATATTTCTTTGTATCTTTTTTTTTTGTTGTTTGTTGTTTGTTACGTTACCTGGATAGTTGGTTGGTTCAACTCGCTTCACTTCTATCTAATCTGTGCGATATTTCTTGGATTCCTTGGATTACTGCTCTTTTTTTCTTCTTTTGATATCCTGATCTTGTCTTTATGTCTCTTTTTACTCCTCACTTTTTGCATTTTCAGCAATATTCAGTTTCTCTTTAACGCTTTTTTTGTTCACTTACAATTCTTTTAATGAATATCGTTTACCATATAGTACTTTATGAAAAACAACAAATTTTTGTTATAATATTTATGTAACAGTAAGTAATAATTAAGAAGAAGAAGAAGAACATGAAACAAGATGATAACAGTTTAGCTAAGAATGTAGAATAAGAAATGAAAGTAAAGAAAGGTATTACTAAAAGAAGAACATTGCACAACAAAAAATACAAAGAAACAAGCATATAAACAATCAGTATTTGTAAAACAAATATTAGCAAAAAAATTAACAAGTAAACAAAACAAAACGGAAGCGGTATACTCACTCAAAAAATCCCAATAAAGCAGCTCTTCATTTCATCCCAACTAACCACTTATGCTCCAAAATCTCCTTCATACTAGGACGTTCATTAATATTCTTAATCAAAATCAGCCTAATTAAATCAACTACATCCTCATCCCCACCGTCTGGTATCTGAAACCCACCATCTAAAATCTCATCTACCGAGACAAATGGATTCTCTTTGAAAACCAACGTATACAACAACACACCCATAGCCCACACATCCTGACTCTTGCCTTCGTATGGTTTGCCATTCAACACTTCAGGAGCAGCATAATCAATCGTACCGACAAACACCCCAAATGGCCCATTTTTAGCATAGGCTGCACTACCGAAATCGATCAACTTAACGACGAAATTCGAATCGATGATAATGTTCTCATCTTTAATGTCACGATGCACTATGCCATGTGTATGGAGGTGGCTCATTGCTGAAGCGATTTGATAGTATATGTACTTACACTCCAACTCGGTCATCGAATCAGCTTTCACTTCAATCAAATCAAATAAGTCAATGGCTGGTGCTGGGTTGTCTCCGTGCTGTAAACTTTCTAGATAATAACAGTTATCATCCTCGAAAAAATCAACGAGTCGTTGGATATTGGGGTGTGGATCAATATTAATAGTGTTCAGTATTTGAATCTCGGATGGAATGGTACCCAACTGACGATCTCTAACCCAAGTGTCCACCAATATACGTTCTTTAAAAATAGCCTTGATGCAGACGGTGTATTCAGGATCATTTATTCGTTGACCAACGACAACGTTACCGTATGCTCCGTGGCCTAGATTTTTCAATACTTTGAAATCACTAAATTTTTTTGAACGACGTTCATCACCAACTTTGGCTGGCCAATATTTTGAATGATTGCTTAGTTTTGCTAACTGATCATTTTCTATTTTAAGTAGTTTCTTGCCAGGGGTGATCTTGATTAACTTAAAACTATCAAATTTCTTAACATCTATGGTAGAGGCGGAACTGGAGCCGGAGGAAGTGCCACTACCAGTAACAACTTTAACGCTATCAACCGATGAAACAGTGGACGATGCAGCTGAATCTGATCTGTCTCTAGTAACAACAAACTTTTCAGGAGATGGTGGCAGTAATAAATGTCTTTCTTTTAATCTTTGTTTTTGTAATTTAGCCCTATAACTGTCTGACCTACCTAATGAGTCATCGTTGTCGGTGGAATGTAAATCTGATTCATTCAACAATTGTAATTGATTAGGAACATTAACGACTTGATTTGATTCCAGTGCATGAGGTTTCAAACTATGTAAGGATTCAGTGATATCGTCGAATTTAATAGGAGCTGTAGAAATTGAGTTCCGTGAATATGTGATCCAAAGCATCATCAAGTCATCTGACAAGACACGTAATTGGACATCCACTTTGAACAGAGACCCATCAGAATGTAGACCATTCAATCCAATTGAATTTAAAAATTGTAGCTGTCGTTCTTGTGGGGATGTTGTTGTTAATTCGGCATTCAATTTTCTAAAGTAATGCTCAGGTAACACTAAACCCGATTCATTTTTCAAATGCGGATTTTCAGAGATAGCTAATTGGATTAGTCTTGTGAAAGATGGGATGATTGAATCTATGGATTGGTTTTTTAGTTTTGATGTACCAAATAAATTTTTTGCAATGGCATTATTAAATGATAAGATTCTAAAATCAATGGATGAGACAATGAATGTACCTGCCATATATGGTAGAGAATGTAAATGTAATCTCATGCAATCTTTATCCAATTCCTCAGAAGTGATAGCACAAGGAGCTAATAAATTATTGTCATTAACTTTAATTGTGAAATATCTAGTTTTATTAATGGTAGAACAGTCGTCTTGAGCACTCGGACCACCATGACTTAATACTTCATTCATAGTCGGTAAAAGATCATTAATTGCCAATCCTTTCAAATTTTTGTTCTTAAACAAGACGGAATTATTCTCAACGAATTTGTCCACCACATACTCTTCATCTTGTTTAATAACGACCAAATCAATAGCATCACAAGGAACCAATTCGAAAATTAAAATCATAAAATCATCTTTCCGCTTAGCCCACAAAGAAGTCCACGCCATATTATCATTTCTTTTAATTGCTATAATCTCACCACTAAAAATCAACTCTTCACCATTAAACAATCTATTCGAAACCAAGTCTCTTGATCTCGGGGCAATTAAATCCATCAATGTCATCGACCTTATTGTATTTCTCGAAAAGCCAAAAATTAGCAATGCCACATCATTTGCATTTTTTAAATCCCAAGGTGAGTCTAATTCACATGTAAAAATAGCTTTAGGAGCGACATTTTTACCTGCCGAACCCATATGGAATTGTCTGCCCGTTGTATTATTTAATAAAGAGGTGGCATTTGAAGTGAGAGAAGAAGCTGAATTAGAAGTCTGCAGTTGATTTAGACCGATTGTTGAAGGAGAAGACCTGGTGAGTGGCAACCCAGCCAGTTTTGTAGGAGAAGGTTTATCTAGAAAAGGAGTAGCTAAAGCTTCCAGTAAATTAATCCTAAGGTTTGTACGTTTGGATAATTGCTTTGCGTTCGAGAGAGATAAGTTATGTAAATCTATGAATTTCTCATTGTTATCAATTGATAGATCGTCAATTCCGTTTTCCAAAAACGTGACAATTTCTTTCAAATCATCGAATGGATCTTCTTCGTCGTTGTTGTTGTTGCTCTCTTCGCTGTTGTTGTTACTGTTTTCTTGTAAGTTTAGTTTGTCATTAAAAGATTGCAAGATGTTAGACATTGAAGACTGTCTTTCAAAACGTATAAAGTTCTGCATCACGTTAGCTGTAGTGGAAACACTCCTTCCCAATTGAGGCCGAGACAGAGGTGGTCTTTCAGCAGTTGGAGTGGACGGAGTTGATTTGACCGATTGCTTAATCCACTCCGGTCTGTCTAGTAGGATCTGTAAAGAGCGCTTTAAAACATTAAGCCTTAAGGCTAAAGAATTGGGAGAAACTAGGGTGTATGAATAGGATTGGGGGGACTCTGTTGAAAACTTGAGAACATCATCATCAGAAGGAGGCATTGGCGTAATTGGAGTAGTTGCCTGTAGGTTGCTTGCACCGGATCTAAGTGAGCTAAGAGTGGAAGTAGGCGTACTGTTATTGATGAAAGGGTATCTCTTTTTCGGAGTGGACTCCTTTGGAGGGTTACTATTGTCGTCGTCATTTAGATAGAACCTGTTCATCTTGGAGGAGTTGCTGGTGACGCTGTTGACAGAGGAGGAAGAGGAGTTGGAGTGTTTGGCGAGCAAGGAAGCCGTAGAGGAGGACAGGAGAGACCTGACAGCCTTCTCCTTATCCTTGTCTCTGGCTGGAGGGGTGTAGGGCATCTGGTGGTTGTGTGGGTGCTGGTGGCAAATGATAATGAACTGATGATCTGGTCAGGTGTTTTGGCTGTTAAGAGAAGATTTCGTTTTTCGGTGTGTTTTTTTTACTCGGAGCGATGAGCCTGTTTTTTGCTCTGTACAAATATTTCTGTGAGTGAGTTACTGACTAAAATAAGGCTAATACTGTAAACTGTATACACTATACTATGAACAACTACAAAAGACCCTTCTTCAACAACAACTCTCCAATCAACACACCTGCACCAGCAGCTCCAATCACCGTGTTGTGACTCAACACCACGAACTTGTAATCCAAAATCGGGTCGGCTCTAATACGACCAACACTGACTCCAAACCCGTTATCTCTATCACGGTCTAATCTTGGCTGAGGTCTGTTTTCTTCTTCCAGCACGTGAATTGCCTGTTTTGGAGCGGAAGGGCATCCTAATTTAGTGGCTTCACAAACGTAATCTCTTAAACATTGCTTAACTTGCTCTAAGTCTGGAGCCGGTCTATTCGAGAACTTCAATGAAACACATTCAGTATGTCCATCACTAACAGCAACACGGTTGCATTGAGCTGACACTTTCATATTATCGTCATTGACGAATGAAGTTTTATCGGCGTTCAAACCACCTAAGATCTTCTTAGATTCCCATTCAATCTTATCTTCTTCTCCACTAATGTAAGGAACGATATTGTCCAAAATATCGATACCTGGGAATCCAGGTGAGAACCCAGCACCAGAAATAGCCTGTAATGTAGTAGTGGATAACAGCTCCAAAGGACCGAATGAATCAACTAATGGTTTCAAAGGAGCAACTAACCCAGCTGTAGAACAATTAGAGATACAAATAATATAACCTGGTCTCTTTTCACCCTTGGCCTTAGCGTCCGCAACTTTCTTCTCAATGATCTCTAAATGGTCGGTATTGGCAGTAGGAACAACTAAAGGAACGTCCAACTCTCTTCTGTAATTCTTAGCATTGGAAACAACAACCAATCCAGAATCAACAAATTCTTTTTCAATTGGACCAGCGTATTCAGCATCTAAACCTGAAAACACAACATCACAATCCTTGAAGTTCTCAGATTTACATTCAACAACACCTAACTCTTTCACTGATTCAGGCAACAATTGTGTTTGTTTCCATTCCACGGCCGAAGTGTATGCTTTACCTGCTGATCTGGAGGATGCTCCTAGTTTGACTAACTCAAATTCAGGATGGTTGGCTAATAATAAAATGAATCTTTGACCAACGGAACCAGTGGCTCCTAAAACACCCGCTTTCTTTAATGCCATTTTTGTGGTTTTGTCTTTAATTGGTTTGTAGAGAGAGAATGAAAGACAGCATTAGATCACCAGGTCGTATCAAGTCGTACTATTTAAGTAAACGGTCGTTGACTCATTTGCTCGCTCCGCTCAACGGACTGAAAAAAATGCAGAGCAACCTGTGCACCACCTAGGCACAGACGTTGACGTCAACTGGTACGTAAGCGGTCAGCATTGAGTTTGAGTTGGAATGGTGGAATTTCAGTAATAATGGAATCACCCTTATAGTCTATTATCTTTCTGGGTGTTTAGAAGGAGTAGTAAGTTGAGCTCAAGGTTAATAGTGTGGACCCAAAAACGGAAACTAGGTTCCGCTCGAACTTGAACCAACCGACACTATCCCGTTTCCAGTGTAAGTTAAAACTTGAATTGACTCCTATTACCCGTTTGAAAAACGTCTTTTGAGCAAGCAGTGTATAATAATGTTACTGTTGGTCTCCTTAAAAAAAATCTGGTCATTTGTTATGATAGTCATGTTATTTAACTGATTTATTTGCTTATATAAAAACGCACTAATAGTCTGGAAAACTCAGGGCAGTTGAGTCACAATAAAAACATTAAATATTTTGAATCAGAAAAGCAGCAAAAACGTCATGAGATAACTCTCCTTTATTATTGAAAAGTTTATTCATTTGGTCTTTGTCTGTTATATTTTGTGTATTTTTTTAGTCGTAGGGCTTATACTAAATATTATTAGTATTCTTGTAAATAAATAAATAAATAAATAAGGAGATAAATAAATAGACAAATGAATGAATGCATCTCATCTTATAAAACCTTAGCATTAGCATCATGAATCAATGCAGCTAATTTCTTCTCATTTTCACCACCTTCTAATTCTAAACCTTCGATGGTACCTTGAATGTCTTTAGGTTTTGTAGCTTGTTCTAATTTCCATTTACCTTCTGATTTGACAATTTCAACTTTCAAAGCCACAATGGCTTTCTTTAAAATTCCAACATAAGATTCCGGTGCATCTGAAACTTTCCACTTAGATTCATATCCTTCACCTTCAGGTCTCTTAGCTTCTTGAAATTTACTGACGTAATCAACAGCAAATGATTTAGCTTCATTGTCTTTTAAAATGGTTGGCTTCCCATGAACATGAACCACTGCAAAATCCCACGTAGGAACATATTTCTGAGTTTCTTTCTTGCTAGGATACCAAGAAGGGCTGATGTATGAGTTAACACCTTGGAAAATAATCAAACAAGAGTCTGCCTTTTCTAATTGAGCAGCATGAGGATTCTTAATAGCTAGGTGAGAAATCAAATAATGCTTTCCACTTTTTTCATCTTTTTGAAACACAAATGGAACATGTGTGACTGATATCTCACCTGATGAGTCTGTTGAAATTATAGCGCCTAATGGATGGTTTTTGATAAGGTCTAGATGTTGGTCAAAATCGTCGTTCACGTATTTTGCTGGAATGTACATTGTTCAGGTTATAAGTATTATATAGCTGGGAGCTCTTTTCAAATCAGAAGGTCACTCAAGAGGAATCATCTCTCTTTTTATAAACTGTGGGATTGTTTGTATCAAACGCAAAAGCGTTATCTTGGATGCGATGAGTAATTCAACACAACGGTTCACGAGCTCCGAATAGGTAATCTCCGTCAATCACCGCCACAACGACCATCTGCAACCCGATTAGGTACCAAAACCGACAAGCGAGCCTTTCCAGGAAAGTTCAGCCTTATCGACGTTTAATGAATTTTTTCGGAAAAGACGAAAACTGGCTTCGGTTCCCAATATAAAGACCGAGGTTGATTAATTATTTGATTCCCGCTGTTGTCCAACCTATAAAGAATCTAAAAGTATCAATCAACAATCTACTCTAAAAATACACACATGCTTGAAAGTCGAAGGGGATAGGAGAGACGCCGATCTCTTAGTTTGAGCTGAGCATGTTGGGATGGGTCGTCAGGCAGAATGGAATCTGGATGGAAAAATACAATCTCGTCCAATTCCCAGTCCTATCCCTTAAATTTGAGAATCATTCAGCTAGTTATAAGAGGTAATTTATATCTCAGAAAATGAGAAATTGCTAAAATGTGAATCACTTGTTTCTTCTAAGCTTCAGTGCAATCAATTGATTTTAAAAAAACATTACAATGAATTCCAATTGGATTTTAGCAACATCCTTTCTACTATCAACTACACATGCTATGAATTATTGGAAATTTGGTATGGAGAGGCCAATTATGGGAGAATGTGCTTATTTCAAAACCAAAAGCTCCATTTTACAATACCCTCTTTCCAAACAATATCAACCTCAGTTTGAAGTTTCTTTAGCGAACGATATTCCATATGATTATGATTTATTTGTTGATGCATACTTCTTCTCAGCTGAAGATTTACAAACTGCAGAAATAAATAGAGATTCAGTTTATTTGCAATGTTTAGAAGACTGTAGAAATTACAAGAGCTGTCGATTTTCTAGTTGGAAAACTGGCGAAAGTTACCCAGATATCTTTGTTGGATTGGATAAAATAGTTGATGAAAAGGCTAACAGATATCCTGTTACACATGCTAGCATCAATGCATCCGGGGATACCTCAAAACCTCTAATTTATGAAATATCAGAACCAGGCATTTATTGCACTGCTTTAAAGTTTTCTGGAAGTCCAACACCACGTTCAAAAGTGACGACTCAGGAAGAAATGTCGAAAAATATGGTTGCAGTAACCGAACAAAGAGCACATGGAAGACTACCATCTTCAAGTTTTGCTACAATGTTGATGTATTTTTACACTTGGGTTGTTTATACTGCTATAATGATCAGATTTGGCTACCATGTTTATTGTAATACCAATAAGGATAAGCATTACTCCTATGTTAATACAAAACGTTCGACATTCGACTCATCATTGATTCAGTTTAAGATTTTAGTTTATTTATTTTACTGCAGTATATACTATTGCTTCAAAGTATCCTATAATCAAGAATTCAATACTCATGGAGACTATAAGGATATGGGGGCCTTTGACTTAGTGTACGTGCAACTTAAAGCTATATTTTTGGCATCTATTGAGTTAAGTTTTGTTACTTTGGTTAGCTACAACTTTTTGTTATTATCAAGTGGAGAATTTTTTGGTTTATTTGTTGACTTCAAAAGGATCCTTATGATCAGAACTGTTACTGCTTTTTATGTTTTCCATCAAGTGGCCAGCATGGTTTCTATCTATATGTTCTGGACTTATCTTTTCGGTAGTTGGTCTGCTCCGATCTTCTTTATTGAAGAATTATTTATCTTTGGGTTAGGTTCATTCTGGGCATTCGAGACTTATCAAAAATTAGATAACAAAGTGATCAAGAGAAAACTTGCAGCTTCTTATATTTTGATTTTTTTTGTGTTTTTGACTTACTTTGCCTGTGACAGAACTGGAGTGAAACGAAAAGTAGTTTCAAAATTATACCAACATTCGATTTCTGCTGTACATTTGAGCAATAAGGTCTCTACTGTGTTTTCACTTTGCGTCACTGCTTTGATTGTGTTTATCTGGAGAGATGTTAAACTTGTCAGCAACAAAGAAGTCCACAATTTGTAAGCTGATTTTGAATATATATATATATATATATAGTTGAAACAATAATCGCAACAAGAGCTCAATAAAAAGTCCAAGAAACCGAGATTACAACCACAGGCAAGGCAGTGTTGTCCGGATTAACCAGCCATCCGAAACAAAGTAAAATGTTTATGAACAGGTTGCCATGCCCGGATTGTATTTCTTTTGGCAAGTTATTGCTCTGAAATGAGACTTTACTTATTATTCAAGTAGCCTCTCTCAGAAGTAGAGCAGATGTTATTGAAAAAACAGCTCGATTAGGCAATCACCCTATCCTTCACTGTGAAGATCACAATGTGTTTTCTTAACTTTCTAGGGCAAACTGCCAAATCCCAGACTATTTAAAATTGCCCACACAACGATAACGAATACCAATTGGATGTAATGTGTAGCACACCCAATAAATCTTGACCAGTCATTCTACAACCAGTTCATTTACCTAGATAATTAAAGGAGTAATCCGGTTATCCCGACCGTTAACATCTTTGGTTGCCCAATCCGAAAACAAGCAGTCGTTTCTTTGTGTGCCAAAGGTATTAAATTGACTGATCTGGATGACCTTTTCTTTTTTTACCACTATTTAACACGATCTCAACCGTGTCCATAAACGTATCATACCTTCTTCTTCAGGGTGACTACAAGCAAGTCAATGGAAGATCATGGGTTATAATCAGTTGGCATTAGAGCACTTGGTGTCTTTAACGGACGAGCTTCCCCCAGAGTTGATCAACCTAATTTCGAAGTTTCTTGTCAAGGATCTATCAATCAGATCGTTCATTGATATCATGATCTCCAACAAGAAACTTATGGGATCACAATTACTGAAACATACAATCTATCGTTTCTGTTGTGTTGTTGATACTTATAGTGAAGACAGAAATATCAACTTGATCAAGTTAGAGCCGCTCCAAGAAACCATTGATTCCAAATCTGATTATGTTAGACTTCTTGCTTATTTATATGACTCATGCTCAAATTCAAATGTTCATAGATTGAAGGTTATTCTTGGAAAAGATGAAACCATTGAATATAAGAATGTTACCTCCACTTTCTTCAAAACTGTTGCTCTTTTTATCCCAAATGTTCTTGTACTAGGTTTGAATTTCAAAATTAATGACATAAATGACCTGCTTGGGTTAGGTTGTTTAAACAGTGTTATAGATCTGCATATTTACGACGGTAAACGTATTGGAAAAGAAGTTTTGGACGAAATGAATTGTTTGAAGAGTTTAACTCTCTTTAATGAAGATGTCATTAGACCTAAATTTAAGTCATTCATTAAGTCATCCCGATCGTTAGAGAGACTTCACTTATTACCACCTGACTTTTGCTATTTCAATGATTATAAAGAATTTATGGATGAATTAAAGGTTTATAATGCCAAGAAGCAACCCAAGCTCAGAATATCTGTTGATTTGAAACTGGGTGGTTATCGATTTTCCACTTTTGAAAGCTTGTCAAGGTGGTTAAACTACACAAAAGGATTCAGTAACTGTATTCAAAGCCTAGGTATAATGATGAAACATGATATGACTCCATTAACAGATTTCCAAGATTTCGTGAATTTGAGGAGCTTGTACATTAGGGTTACAGATATACATTTAGATGTGCAACAACTAGTGGTGTCGGATAAGCGGCTAGAGTCTCTTCAAGTTTACACCTCTGCTCAATCGATAATGTGCAGCTTAAACTTGGATCTTTCATACTGTTCAGGATTAACAAATCTGAAGTTATCTTCCTGTACGATAAGTCCGGCAAGTTTCAATTTATTTCCCAACTCATTAATCAATTTACAATTGCTTGATGTGATCATTGATCCAAACACAGAAGTTCAACTTCCTCCCAAATTAAGGAATTTAAAAATTGAGTTTAGAAGTAACACTGTGTCATGGCCAAAGTTGTTACCAACAGAAAATGCTAGTCTTAAGACTGTTGTTTTTGATGTACCATATAAGCAATTCGAATTCACAGATGATGAAAATATAATTTCTTTAAATTTTCTTAAGAATTTACCCAAAGTTATCCATAGATTGGAAATCAACTTAGGGACGATCGAAAATTGGCATGATGTTCCTAAACTGGATCTAAGTGGTTTCATTTTGGATAGCTTCTTTTTCAACGTCAATATACAATTTCTTGCCTCATTAGATGAGTTAGAGGATCCTTTGTTCCAAACTTTTGATTTTTCAAACACTTCCGTCAAATCTATGCACATTAGTGCTACCCCTTTATTCTTCATTAGTAAACTTCCTCCAGAACTAGTTGATTTGGAAGTTGTGCAGTCTAGTGATTACTTTAACCATTATTCTTTTACCACTTATCAATGGATGTCAAGATTGCTACATGATCTTAGTACTGTTAAAAATATTGAACTTCAAGTTAGCCGTCGTACAGAATTAGATTTAAGATGCTTTAAAAATGGTGTTTATTCCAGAGGGCTCAAACTAACTATCAGGTATGTTAATGATTACTTAATAACCGGAAATGGGAATCCTTGCGTTGTGGTTTTAGAAGATGTTCCTTCTTATGTTGATCAAATTAAGGTTGATTTCAGTCACTTGGATTATAAAGCTCCTCTTCATTTGATTGTTCCTGAAGTTACAGATGGAATCATGCATTGTGGTTTGTGTGATGCTGCTAATAAGATTGTGGTCATTCCTTATTTAACTGAAGTGGATTCAGACAATGATCCAATCTCAAGATATATTGGAGTGCATTATTAGCCCGTTTGAATTTACTTCTGTATATTCAACTTATTTATTTATACATAAACGTTTTTCCTACGCACGTATTGTTTTCAGATACACTAATACTTTTTCGTTTTTATTATATAACATAAGGGAGATCATATGAAGAGAAGTCCGTTCTAGTCTTTGTTAAATTTTAATTAATTGCCCCCTGACCAACGATTCTCGTTCAAATTCGGCCGCAGACCCACTTTCTCGGCCCGTTTCGATTTTCGGTACTATATCGCTCCTGTCACCTTATAATCGGTTTCACGGTTTTTCCTTAGCAATTGACTCCTGTTTTCCCCAGTGGTTGAAGACTAAACCCCAATATGGCTGTCTAGCCAGTTAAATAGTCCGAGGATCTGATCCTGTGGTTAAGTCTTAATTCGATCCTTGTATATATGTGTATTGTTGAAATAAATGTTTTTCAGGGTGTAATTTAAGCTAAAAAATATATGTGCGCATGCAATGACATCTGGCCTATAAGGCCCTGATATTCATATTCATACGTACCTCATTGGACAAAGTTCATACATTTAATTAATTACTGTTTAAATAGTGACACTTGTAATTCAATTTTTCAAGCTATAGGGGGTCTGCGTAAACGCCGCAACAGTCCCTGTTAAGGTTTACCGGTTTCAAAACCATCTGGTTAGGACTAGCTAGCAATTGTGGTTGCATAACTTAACATATAAGGCTCCTAATTTATGTTCTCTGTTTTGACTATAGGCTGGCAGGCATCAATTGATTCTTTCTCATTAATTGCCAAACTATAAAAGGCGGAACTACCTGGTTTTATCGGAGCAAATGAAAAGATAGCCATATATTTATACCAGAAAACATAAATGATGCTTATATTTGCTATATCTGTAACTTTTATTTATTTGCGTGATCTTATTGGTCTCGGAATTATAATTACAAAATAAATTATCGAAACCTCAAATTTGTTCCTTGATCTAACTCTGTACGTACGTTGAAGCCGATCTTCAAAGTCATCAACATCGTATGATGTCTTACCTAAGGCATCCCCATCCCAAGAAAAATATATGTCCAGCATGTTGACAGAGAGAATTCTAGAAAGTGGCAGTATAAGAATTACAGTTTGCCAAGTTAACGATTACCCAAAGGTATATTATATAAGGAGCTATAGCCATACCCGGATATGTGAACGAATTGGTGACACGGGGCTATAATTCTTGGACCTGGTAGGCATTACCGAAATTATGATTATAAAAGAATTAGTCATGGTGTAGCAACATGTGTAGTTTACCGTATATGCGCAGAAATGCGAATGTGCATATATGGTCGTCCAGCAGATTTATCCTAGGTTTCATGTTAAAACCATATTGATACCCAACTAACTGGTGGCTCATTGGTGATATGGTTTTTGTATTATTGACTCTGTTCTGGGTTTACATCACTATCAATATGGTCATGTCGCTAAGCCTTCGCTAGAGAGAACTATATTCTGCGTGTGTGTAGTGATCTCGATTGATCTGATAATTAGGCAGCATACGTATATGAAAAGAATGAATGTAACATTTTAATTCCTTGAGTTGAGACTTTGTACTTGAAACTGATTCATTTGATTGCAGAATATATTGGACGTCGAGATGAAGGTTTAAATTCGATGTCCGCGTATTGTTTTGCTACAAAAATGAAACTCTGATCTGATGAAGGCTTCCAAAAATAGTATGAGATTGTGAGTTATACATACCGTAGCTTAGGTGAAGGTAGAACTGACGATTTTCATAAAAAATTTTACTGTTGGCTACTTTTTGAATGGTACTTACGTTGGTAAGTATAAATGTATGGACATCATAACTCGGAACTAAAGCTCAAAGGTAGGTGGAAACCCGCTGATGAATATCTGACAGGCAGGTCTTAACGTTAGGCACTCCAGAATCTTCATTTCCAGAGGCTAATTGTCGATTTAAAAGATGGTGATGTTTGATGCCTCTGGGGGGGGGGGGCCGTAGTCATACACATATGCTCATGTATGCTCATGCATATCCATTTATTTTTCTTTCTTGGTTGGATTTTCCTAAAAAGTCTAAAAGAGCTTATTTTTGCTTGATTGAAAAGCTAGATAATCTACCCCTGTCTCGGCCTGCTTTTTAGCTTAGCATGCTGTGCGCATAGTGTCAATTTAAGACAAGAGAAGGCTAATGCATATTAGATCAAAAGACTTAGCCATACACCATGGCTATTCTAAATCGATAGCATACAATTGGTATACAAGAAAATTCAATTTATCAAATAAAAGGATTAACTAGAAAACTGTTTACCAGAAATAAGATTGATCTGATAAATGGCCCACTTAGATCGCAAGAGAAGGAAAATTCTCAACCGAAAAATCCACCGGAGAGTGCCGCACGGTCAGCCGGGAAATTCAAAGTTATCAATTCGATCAGTGCATAGTGACCGAGCCCTTATGTAATATTTTCATTTTATTTTCATTCATCCCAATGCGTACCTTAACCTAATACAGAGTGGAGGGTTTGCATATGATTCATTTAATTAGTTTTTCGGAAGCAGCAACACTCTGTTTCGCCGCTAGATTTCATTTTGGCCTTTCACCCATTTTGTACCCCTCTAGTGGATCCTTCAGTTTTTTTTCTCTTTTAGGCTCTGTTTATTGGCTAATTCCGTTAACGGTCGAGCGTTTTAAAAGTATTTTTGGTCCAATTACAGTTATATAACTCAAATAATTGTTGGATGTCGGTAACTGTGTGAATCTGAGATGGATCTGGAGGATCTGTGACTCCCAGTCAGGGTCCCCCGGATCCAGGATTTCGAAATTGGACAATACAAAAAAAAATTGATCTTTTGAAATTGAAATGGTGCCATTCGTTATTTTACTCTTCGATTAAACAATAAGGCAGCCAACTGATCTTCCTGGAATAAATATAAATTGAAAGCCATTTCCACAATTTACTTCAAAATTTAGCTAATTGAATCCTGAAGATTCCAACAAATAAAAAAGGATCAATCACTAGTGTTCTGCTACAATGTTTCTCAAGTCAACTGTTAAAACTGCTTCATTCTTTCTGCTGGTAGCACAGCTCTCATCTGCTAGTGGAGCCGAATGGAAAACAGTCTGGTACAATTCTGGTCACAACGCAGAAGTTCAAGGTTGCAAAACAGCTGTTTCTGATTTCACATTTAATTATGGCAAGGGTGCAAAAGCTGTTTATTCTGCTATGTGTAATTACCCTCCAGCCATGGGTAGTGCTTTATTGTGTCTAGGTGAAATGTTTGCTGATGATGAGTTGAAAAGTGTTTACAAAAGATATGCAACCAGTTGTTCCTACTATACCAATGATACTCTAAGTTATGAGTATTTATCAGATCAATATAAGAATGCAACTGAAAATCAAATAGTTGTGAGTGATATTTTTAACATCTCTCTTCCAATTTATCACCCAGTGACTCCAAACATGACAGAAGCAGAATATATTGCTCAAGCCTATATTCCTTTCTATGAAAATTTCGATCACGGTGTTTACTTTGGTTATGGTTTAATGGGATACTTTTGTATTGTTATGTTACTTTCAGCTTTTACAAGACTATTGAAGTCAACTGGTTTGCTTCAAAAAATGTCCAGTCCACTATGCAACTATTTCAGATCTTACATTACTATTCCTGCTGCTTATCCAAAAGGTAGACATGCTCAACCATGGGGTGGTTGGAAAATTTTTACTGGTCTCTTTCCTGATAGAATGGATTCATTAATTTGTTTAGGTTTTGTTGTTCTTCATATTGTGTTCTGGGCTTATCCTTATCATACATCTGATGACCATGATGCGGTTTGGACATCTAAGACAAGAGAATTAAGAAGATTGTTGGCTGATAGAGCTGGTCTTATGGCTTTTGGTGAAGTTCCATTGTTAATCTTATTTGCTGGTAGAAATAATTTTTTAGCTTATATTTCTGGTTTCAATTTCTCGAGCTTTATTCATTTCCACAAATGTGTTTCTCGTATGATGATCACTGATGCTATTATTCATAGTGTCTGTTACACCATCTTAGAAAAAAGTTACTATATAGAATCATTGAAGGAGTTATATTTTGCTTGTGGTATTGCTGCTACTACATTGGCTAGTGCTCTTTGGTTATTCTCCTTCCACCCATTGAGAACCCGTGGTTATGAAATCTTCTTGTACACTCATATTCTTATGGCTGCAGGATTTATTGCTATGTGTTGGTATCACTGTAGAGAGCTTGGGTTCTGTGAACCTATTATAGCTTCCATGGTTGTCTGGGTTTTTGATAGAGTGGTTAGAATTATTAGAATGGCAATCTTTGGTTTTCCCAAGGCTACTATTACCTTAATCGACGGTGAATCCTTTAAGGTGTCCATTCCTAAACCATCCACATTCAATTCTGGTCAAGGTCAATTTGGTTTTATTTACTTTGCGGATTCATTGCTATGGTTCCAAAACCATCCATTTACTATTTTAAATGAAGGTGATCACCTTTCGATGTTTATTAAAGCTAAAAGAGGTATAACTAAGAGAATTCATAAACAGCTAGTTGCCAAAGGTGGTGAGATGACAAGAAGAGTCTGTATTGAGGGTCCGTATGGTGAAACTGTTCCTACCGAAAAGTATGATAATGCTTTGTTGATCACTGGTGGTTTTGGTATTCCTGGTATTTTCGGCCAAGCTCTCAAATTGTCACAACTTGAAAAACCAAGAAATGTTAAGCTTATCCTGGTTCAAAAAACTATGTCTGAGTTACAGTATTACTATGAAGAGCTGTTAGTAAAGCTAAGGGATACTAGAATTATTATTGATGTTTATCTTACTAGAGAATCATCCCTTGAAGGTCTTTGTCTCACAAGCAGTACATCATCTGAAGATGAAAGTTTAAAGAAAGAAGCATGCAAAGAATTATTGCCATCTTTCCTTAACTTCAAAATCGGTAGACCTAACATGAACTTGGTCCTGAAAACGGAACTTGAGAGTTTTGGTGGAGGTACCGTTGCCATTGATGCATGTGGTCCTCCAATGATGATGGATCAACTGAAACATTCTGTTTCTATTGCTGTTTTGAAATATGACAAGAGAATTGATTACTTTGATGAATTCCAAACTTGGTGATTAATTTATGTTTTATATTTTTTGTTTCCTCTTCATTAGTTTAATACTTCCTTTTTATTATTAATTTATTATTTATATAACATGGGATACTTCTGTTGGACTATTGCGATGCTCGAAATACTGATTTTAAGAGCTGGACAATATGATGTAACATCTGTACACCGCTAATGTTTACCTCAATTCCGAATTTCCAACATTGTTCGAAAGAGAGGTGACAAATTGACAACACTAAAGAGATGATCCTATTCTAAAGCCTAATGAACAACCTCTTTCAACAACAACATGATATCGTCGTTTCTAAAATATATAATCTTCCTCAAGGTTTAAATACCCTTCTTGCTAATCACGTATTCAGGGTCCCTTCATCGGACAAACTACTTACTCCACTTTCTTTTGCTATTTTCTGGATACAGAAAATTTGGTTTTGATATATATAGCCACTTAGCCCAACTAAAGATGGAATCACTTATTTAACAATATGTTATTTTTAATAACAATAACCATTGATACATTATGACTTCATTATTTTCCAGGAGACGGGCAGGCAGACCAAGAGCAAAACCCGATTATGAAACACCTTCAATGGCTGAAATACTGAGAAGGTACCAACATTTGAGTTCTAAGCAAGATTCCACTGAACAAATTGAAGAGACAGAAAGAGTGAAATTGGAAGAAATTCTTCCATCATACAAAGAATCTCAAAAACAAGAAAAGAAAGATCCCCCTCCAAAATATGCAATTGTACCTGATCTTGAACTATTAAATGATATATATGAAGGCATTTCCATTGAGGACAGATTGTTGTTTGGAGTAACAGGCTTACAAGATGATAATGAATTTAGTAAAAAACATGCAGCCAAACATGAAACTAGAAGAATCTATTTTAAAATTGTTGTTCTTAGGTTACTTTCAGGACGATCAAATGAAAGTGTTACTACACATTCTTGTCCATCTTGCCGTTCTAACTTAGAATTGACCTTAGATGTCTTATTTTCTAGAAAGAGAAATGATCCCCGTCTCAGTCTAAGAATGAATATTTTGAGGAGATGGCTCTTTTATTATACTTGCCATTTAGCATATGTCAGGTATAAAACGTTTGAAACAACAGATAGATTATTCGGCCCAGTTCAATATGATCATCAACTACTAGAATTTATAGCTAAAGAAGGAGATGGTTTAAGATTTAAAGCAGATTTGTATCCCAGAGAATTAAAGCTCTCCCGAGTTTTTCATTTAGCTATGAGAAGGTTTTTGCAAAATAATTCTAATCATGGATGGACTATAACAGGTAATATCAGGCAAATGTGTCTGATGGATGACGATCAATTTGGAAGGTTATATCCAAATTTAGTTGATATAAGAAAAGACTATTTGAGGAACTTGAGCTATTTTCATTTGTATTTGGAACGTATTGGACTTTACTCTCGATCTCTATAGGTGAGCTTACGCTATAGTAGTTACCAAAAAGCTTTTATTCAGAAATAGATGATTAAGCAGCTTTTTGATTTCTTCAAAAACTAATGTATATACAACGAAACTTGTACCTATATACTTTTTCAAGCTTACTCCAGTCCCAGTAGTACCGGAATAACATTTACACTTTAGTGATAAAACATAAAATTTCAATAACATGATCAAACAGTTGTTCATATGATACATGTAGAGAAAGGGCTCAAGACCTATATAATAAAGCTAGATAATGCTAGACGTATGAGGTATAAACGGGAATGTGACAAGGTTGTGATTGGGCACCAATTAGTAATTTTGTATTTGTAACTAGTAACTAGTAATTATAGTGATCATGATAATACTCTATTGGAAATAGTAGAAACAATATATATATATCATTAATTACACTTTAGTCCCTCAGAATATTTGCTGAAGATACCTGTTGATTAAATTTTGAAGAGTTTATATACTGCATATGTCTAATAACTTCCGAGCATATATGTGCATGAAGCGTTTATGGGTTGTGAATTTAAGCTTAAATTCTACGATTTTAAATTAACGATCTTCGATCGAACTTTTAAATTTAATTTAAAACGGAACAACCCGGTCGGCAAATTAAATTCTTTTATATGGTTGTTGGTTGGCTACATAATATAGAGCTATAAGTATAGTACAGAGCTAATTACAGGTATATAGCAGTGAAAGGAGATTAGTGCCTAGCCATGGCAGACTCCAGTCCTGGTGCTGCCTTGCTGTCAATTTATGGCGCCTTCAATACGTATGAGATTCTCGTATTACTAGGGTCTAGTGTGGGTATTATGTTTGAGCTTCAAGCTGATTTAACAAATTTGAATAAGGATATTTGAAATTGATAATCATCAATTCTCTGTTCGACCAAATATATACTTTTCATGTATAGTACAGAAGTTCATATATCAATTTTCATAGAAAGAAAGAGGGATCGATCAATATAATGCAATTAGTCTTAAGTTGGTAACTGTTCAATCAAATCATATTAAAATATGTCAAATTTTAGTCATAGATTTTGGTTGAGTTACTACAAACACTATTTGTGAACTCTTCATCTGGATAATCTTGTACTTGTCCTGAGAAACTCGAAGAAGTTGCAGAACAGTATAATTGTTACTGTGTACTTCTTTAAGTAGGTTTACAATTCTACATTTGTAAATAAATTACCTATGGTTGTTATATGAGATCTGAGTTACTTGGTATGTGGATGAGCAGAATTAAGGCGGGATCAGGGAACTGTATTCGATTGAATTACTACCCCTGTATATATATAGCATGTTCCGATTTCACTGATTCCAGCCTAATCAATTAAGATATGTTACAAGTGTTGATCCTCCCAGCTCTTGGTGTTCAAAACTGCTACAAATCAAAATTCAATTAATTAAGTTTAATTGACCTTTACAAAACCCTTGACTGTGTCTTATAGAATATTGAAACTTCCCTGTGTGGTCAGTACATCCTCTGCATATACATATTGATGTATTGATATATGTAAAAGCTTAAATTGACAATATGGCTGTCATTTAATGGCATTAGTTAGACTGTCTGCATGTTTCTCGTGGTATTCAAATAATACAATAGGACTCTAATGGAAGAATCAACTATGGCTGCTAGTAAGTAGCATTTTCTTCTTTGATCGTCTTGGGGTTTTAGCTTAGCTTGAAGAAGAGAATTTGAATCCGAAAATGTTTATAGAATTTCACATATTTTACAAATGTTAAGTGGTTACTAGTTGTATAATGTATGCTTCAATCTGAATTAACGTATGATAGTTACGATTACATTTAGTTAGGATCGTACACCTCTGAAGTTGCAACAAGGAATTGGGTTGTTTCTAGATCTGTGAGAAATACTATCAAAAATATATCTCTTAGCTAGACTCAGCCTCCTATAAAGGAATTCAAATCCTTCAACCGTCAATTACAGTGAATTTTGAATTCTTAAATATCGATATATTAATTGATGATTGATGGGATCATTCAAGGGTGGTTGAATGACGATGCCGCGTACGTAGCCGGTGCATGTTATCTATTCGATCAGGGGCATGCGGTCTCATGCATGCTGGCTTTTGAAAATTATTAAGCGTGTACCTGCGGCCAGGAAAGATGGTTTTAATTAACATATATGGTAGCTGCACACTAACTCCGCTTAATAACTTTTCTTATTTTTTATAACCATGGAAGTGAACTTGAAATTAGTACAGTTTGTGATTCAGTAATTAGAGATCTGCCAATTGATGGTGAGTTCCTCAGTACCTCTCACCCTCTAAACCTGCCGTTAATAGCATACACTCATATGTAAAGATGTAAAGCTCTATATAGAGTTTTTTCCAGCCTATTAACATGTCACTGTAATTGGCTGCCCTTACTACGGGCTTTTTTTATCAGCAAATCATAAACACTGAATCCGATTTTGTCAACAATAATTTATTCCATCGAGTCCCAGTTAATTTAACTAGTAGATACATGTATATTCTCAAATCCTTTAGGCTGAAAAATCTCATAAACTGCCTAACAGGTTGCTGACATGATGTCCAATATTCACCGAAATTGCTTCTTTCTCTATCCAGGGATCTATATATATTGTCCTGTAATAAGCTATAACTAGATTTCGGTCAAAGCTTTCATAAAAAGGTGGCACATATTACATATTACATATTACAGATCTTCCAGGGAAAGGTTATATAAATGGATGGACATTTCCTGAAATGTTTAGATCAATAAATCTTTTTTTTTGTGAGTTATTGACCATTTATTGTGGAAGACTTTTGCAACTACATCGACAATGTTACAAAATTCTATTGCCTTGATAATTTCAATCCTTATTTTGAAAGTTCAGCTTTCCTGTGCTGAAAAACCTAAATGGAGAACTCCAGACTACCGCTCAAATTACAATGCAGAGGTTCAAGGCTGCCAAGCTGTTGTTTCTTATTTGGCATTCAATTATGGCACTGGTGAATATGCAATTGATGCTGCTATGTGTAGCTACCCTCCAGCTCTAGGTACCGTTTTGCTATGCCTAGGTGAAATGTTTGATAACGATGAAGTTAAGATGGAAAGAGCTTACAAAAGATATGGTACCAATTGTGCTTCATACTCTAATGAGTCCCTAACAGTTAGCTATTTTGAATCCCAACTTAAAAATGCCACTGAAAATAAAATTGATATGAGTGATATAGCTAACGTTTCGCTTCCAATTTATCAACCAACCACTCCAAACATGACTGCGGCTGAAGCGGCTTACAGAGCATATGTTCCTTTTTACACAAATCTTGACGAAGCTACTTACTTTGGTGCTGGATTATTAATTTATTTTGGTGTTGTTATGTTACTTTCGGGTATTACAAAGGTATTAAAAAGAACAGGCTTACTTCAAAACCTGTCGAATCCGTTATTTAACGCTTTTAGATCTTACGTTACTATCCCTGCTACTTATCCAAAAGGTAGACATGCTCAACCATGGGGAGGATTAACAGTATTCACAGGGCTATTCCCAGATAGAAGGGATTCATTAATTTGTTTTGGTTATATTGTTGTTCATATCATATTTTGGGCATATCCATATCATACCTCTGAAGCACATGTTTCGGTCTGGGAAAGCACCACAAAAGAGTACAGAAAATATTTAGCTGACAGAACTGGTATCATGGCATTTGCTGAAGTTCCATTGTTGATTTTATTTGCAGGTAGAAACAATTTCTTAGCATTTATTACTGGCTTCAAATATTCTAGTTTTATTCAATTCCACAAATGGGTCGCCCGTATGATGATCCTCGATGCCATTATTCATAGTGTTTGTTACACTTGGATAGTTAGAGATCATTATACTACTAGTATAAAGACTTTGTATTTTGTTTGTGGTGTTTTAGCTACTTTATTTGCTGGTCTCATTTGGTTGTTTTCATTTCATTCATTCAGAAGTCATTTCTATGAATCCTTCTTATACATCCATATCGCTTTTGTTATTGTTTTTATTGTAATGTGCTGGTATCACTGCAGAGAACTTGGTCACCTTGAGTGGATAGTTGGTGCTTGTGCTATCTGGACCTTTGATAGATTAGTTAGAATTCTTAGAATAAGTTCTTTTGGTTATCATACTGCAGATATTACTTTGATTAATAATGAAACTTTTAAGGTGTCTCTTGCTAAACCTAGCTTTTTCCATTCTGAACCTGGTCAGTTTGGCTATGTTTATTTCTCTGATTCGTTATTATGGTTCCAAAATCATCCATTTACTATTGTGAACGAAGGGGATACAATTGTTTTATACGTTAAGATTAAGAGAGGTATTACTCAAAAGGTTTTCAAAAAGTTAGTTGCTAACGGTGGTAAGTTAACAAGAAAAGTTTGTATTGAAGGTCCTTATGGCGAAGTGGTTCCAAATGAAAAGTATGATAACGTTTTATTAATTGCTGGTGGTGCTGGTATTCCTGGTATCTTTAGTCAAGCTCTCAAGCTCTGTGAACTTGAACGTCCAAGAAATGCTAAATTTATTCTAATTCATAAAACTGTATCTGACTTGCAGTATTACTATCAAGAGTTGTTGATTACTTTGAAGGATACCAGAGTTATTATTGATGTTTATCTAACAAGAGAATCTGCCCTTGAGGGATTAGCTCTTACCGGAACTTCTTCTGATGAAGACGAAAGTTTAAAGAAGAGGGAAGGAAGTAAGGACTCTTTGCCTTCATTCATGAACTTTAAGATTGGTAGACCTAACATGGAATTGATGTTGAATTCAGAAATTGAAAACTTTGGTGGTGGTAGTGTTGCTATTGATGCGTGTGGTCCACCGACCATGATGGATCAATTGAAAAATGCTGTCTCTTTAGCTGTTTTAGACTATGATAAGAGAATTGATTACTTTGATGAATACCAAACTTGGTAATTGGTGTTTGTCTTTCATTTGTGTTTTAATTTGAGCTCCGCTTTTGACCCTTTTAATTTTAACCTAAGCCCTATTTATTGATTTTATATTTATTGATTTTACAACTTTCTTTTGCTCTATTTATTCACATTATTTTTATTGATTTTACATTAGCTTTGTAAAATTTAGTCTAATTTATTTGTTGAAGACATTCATCGCTATATTCTTTTGATAATTACTGGATAGTTGCATACTGTAGTGAAGTTGTTAATAAATTGTTTGAACTGTACATGTCGAGCAGATAAAACATAAAATAATATCTCTCAATTCAACACAGATAAAAAATGCATATATTGTAAATAGTATAAATAATAATAATAATAATAATATTAAAAAATAATCAAAAAAGTCCTGTGTTTATTCCTCTAAGGATAAGCCTAAAGCTTCTCTTTGGGATTTTGAATTTGGATCAAAATATGGTAATTCAGCAAGTGAAGTAACTCTGGTTCCATGTCTAGGTTCTAAACCTTCATAATCCCAAGTAATTCTATGTTGAGAGCTTCTGTTATCCCAGATAGCAGAAACACCATAACCTGGCTTTTGTGGGCCCCAGTTAAATCTAACTTGAATGTCAGCATTTTTCTCATAAACATCAAATAAATAGTTTAAAATAATATCAGATTCAACTGGTGAAATACCTAAAATTCTTCTAGTCATACTTCTATTAACAAATAATGATTTCCAGCCCGTGGCAGGATTAGTTCTGACCAATGGATGAATTCTTTCAATTCTCTTTGGACCACCAAATGGATCATCACGGTCTAAATAACTATGGGCAGAAACATAAACGGCTTTCTTACCATCTAAAAACTTCTTAAATTCTTCTGATAACTTATCATAAGCACCATAACCTGATGCCCAAATGGTATCACCTCCAACATCTGGAATTTGATCTAAATGCAAGTGAGTGTAACCGGCAGGTTGCTTTTCATGAACTAAATCTGTGTGCCAGGTTTGGAAACCCTTGAACTTAACAGAGTCCCAATTACCATAATTGCCATTCTTGAAAGTTGGTTTGAGACCTAGGATCTTACTGTAGTAATCTGACCAAATAATTGAAATACCAGGTAAACCGGGAACTTGGATAGCTTGAGGATGTTTTTCAACACGACCTAAGTAGTCACCTAGCTCTAATTGCTTTTGAGGTGATAATTTTTGATCTCTGAAGAAAACAACACCACGTTCAGCGATTAATAAAGCCAATTCGTCTCTTTGTTTATCAGTTAAATCAGCTAATTGAATTCCAACTAACTCTGTACCAATGTGTTTTGTTAAATGAATTACTTCTTTCACTGCACCTAGCAAAGCTTTCTTTTCAGGATCCGCATGTTTAGCTCTATCGACAAAAGGGTAATCATCATTTCTGATTGCATAAGCTTCATCTAGAAAAACTGGAATTTTCTCCTGCTCTGGTCTTGCTGGGTAGCCTTTAGAAATATTAACACCAGAATCTAAGAGTCTCTTCTTGGTTTCAGGTGGCAAAATTTCCAAACCTTTTGGATCTGGACCAAATGTTAGTTGATCATCTTTGTTTGCACCAACTAAATAATTATTAGATCTGATAATTTGCTCAACTTCTTTATCTAAGGAAGTATCACCCTTCAATTTCAATGTTGCAGTTTTTGTAGTGGACATGTTTTGTGCTTACTGTTTTTATTTAACTGATCTAGAATTAATTGTGATTGAAGTGGGGACGGAGGAGGTTGGCTTCTTTTTATAGGCATAGATTAAATGATTTATTTCCCGAAAGATTGATTAGTAATTGGAATGTATGGCGTTTGGTTAGAGAGAGCCATAGTTGATAATTGTCACTGATAGTAGGTATACTGATAGTATAACATTTCGGGTTGGGGAAATCAGACTTAAGCTTATCAGTTAGAATGTGTGGTGGTGTTAGTGTGGAGTAAAGTTGTGGCGACTCCAATCAAAGTCAGCCAATTGGTAAAAGTCATAGATAGTCGGATAGATTGTGGGACTGTGTCTTTGCGGTTCAAGTGGCTTTTGGTATCTTGTAACATCTAACAGATTCGATGCCATTCTATAAACAACTTAACCTAGAGTGATCTTGAAGTGTATCTGAATAGATATTTGTTGTCTTTTCAGAAACTGTTTGGCGATGAATTTTGAATCAACATAACAAGTGATTTAGTTCACCATAGACACTAATTTTGATCTTCAAAAGTTCTAATGATAAGTACTATGGAAATGTCTGTTTTTTGTTATTGGAAAGAGCAGTTGTGGTTGTTTCCTTTCATTCAAGCTCAAAACTCGGAGCAACTCGGAGCAACTAAGCCAAGCATCATTATGCTACCCGTCAAATTGTGTATCCAATGGTCTTGGTAAGGTTCCATTGGCATTTGGGCTCCAAGGAATAACATCAACGTTGGTAGCTTTGCAATATTGATTCATTTCGGTCTCTTCTTCTCTGTATATTAAGTTGAAGTAATTTTGCATTGAGATAAATTTAGTCCAACCATGTTGTTTAGCAACTGATTGCATTTGAACAAATTGATAAACTTTCATGGATGAAGCTCTGACGTATCTAGTATAGCCTGCCTTAACCACGTCATGCAAGGCCTCCATTGTTTCTTCAATTGGTGTAGTTTGATCAAATCCATGAATCTGTAAAACATCCATATATGTACCCAATCTTTCAACTGAAGTATCAAAAATATGCTTTCTTGATAAACCACTAGAATTAATATACTCATGACCTTGAAAACTGGTAAAAGTCCTAGAAACCGTTCAGAAGTACCATTTGAATAAATATCAGCATTATCATAAATTCTGATACCTTCGTCGTAAGCTTTCTTCAGATTTCAAAGACTTTTTCCTTATCTTCAATAACCCCAATTGAATTGATTAAATGTTTAATCATGGAAAGTTTCTCTGACAGTCAGAATAGGAGAGTAAGCTATCCCAATTTTTATATATATTGTATATTGTGACGGTTCAGTTCGATCCTGTTCTCAATTAAGCCGCTCTCGGATCGTCAGGCAACAATATATGGCTCAAATGGGGGCCCAGCAAGAGACTTTCCAAATCTGGAAATTCGAAAACTTTTCCGCGCTGCGGCTTTTAATCATCGAATGAGTCAGTAAAGTTTTTCAAAACTTACTTCACTTCTTCTTATTTCACGTCAGCACTTCTTCTTATTTCACCAAATCAATTAAGCAACAAACACACTATTTGCTAGATATATACAGTGCACAATGTTGAGATCATTCAATCGTTTCTTTTCCACGTCATCAGTGCTGAGAATTGCTGAGAAGTCCAGATTTATTCCAACTTCCGGTACTTATCCAAAGGGTTATAAGGTTGGTTCAATCGCAACAGGTGTTAAGAAAAATGGTAACTTAGATTTATCCATTTTAACATCAGATAAACCAGCTAATGCAGCTGCTGTTTTTACCACTAACAAATTCAAGGCTGCTCCTGTGTTGGCTTCTAAAGATATAATGACAAAAACTAATGGTAAAGATATTAAATCTATTGTTATCAATTCAGGTTGTGCCAATGCTGTCACAGGTGAAGGTGGACTACAAGACGCCTATAAGATGCTAAACCAAGTTTCTGTATCTTTAGGTAATGGTAAAGGTCAAGATGCACTAGTTATGTCCACTGGTGTTATTGGTCAAAGATTACAATTGGATAAAATTATATCAGGTATAAAAACTTTATCGGAATCAAACTTAGGTTCAGATCATGATAGTTGGCTAACTTGTGCAAAAGGTATAATGACCACTGATACTTTCCCAAAACTGATTTCCACCAAATTCACAATCGATAATATTGAATATTCAGTCACTGGTATGTCCAAAGGTGCAGGTATGATTTGTCCAAACATGGCCACATTACTTGGATATTTAGTCACTGATGCTCCAATTGAATCTTCCACTTTACAAATTATGTTATCTAATGCAGTTAATAAATCTTTCAACTGTATATCTGTTGATGGTGATATGTCCACTAATGATACTATCTGTGCGATGGCTAATGGTGCAGCAGGTGGCTCAGTTATCAGTAAAGAAAATACTCCTGAATTATACTCTAAATTTGAATCTGAATTCACCAAATTTGCAATTGAGTTAGCTAAATTGGTTGTTAGAGATGGTGAAGGTGCAACTAAGTTCATCACATTGAAAATCAACAATGCTGCAACCTACGAGGAGGCTAAGAAGGCTGCCAATACAATTGCCAATTCAGCTTTATTTAAGACTGCTATGTTTGGTAAAGATGCTAACTGGGGTAGAATCTTATGTGCCATTGGTTATTCTGGTGTGGAAGTTGAGCCATTTAAAACTAATGTTTCATTTGTTCCAACTGATGGTTCTAAAGAGTTACCATTACTAGTTAATGGTGAGCCTGAAGTTGTTGACGAAGAAAGAGCTAGTGAAATTTTAGAATTTGAAGATTTGGAGATTAAAATTGATTTAGGTACTGGGGGTGGTGAATCTTGTGAGTTCTGGACCTGTGATTTATCTCATGAATATGTCACCATTAATGGTGATTACCGATCCTAAATTGGTTATGGATGCGTCTAATGAAGCCTTAGGCATTTTATATGATTTACAATTAATATATTCATTTCATAAATATATGTTTACCTTTGCATTAATAAATTCGATTATGTCGTTCAAAACCTCTATAGTTGTAACATATGCTAAATTCTTATGTGTTTTAAAACTCAAAATTCAAGTTGGCTAGACTCAAGGCAGTCTAATTGATAGAAGTTTTTCAGCATACAATTTCAATATACACTTTATTTAACATTATATTAACACGTATGTATATCAATTAAGGCTTAGGCATCTGACGGTTGTTTCATCGAAAAATTGTCAGCTGTTAGTAAGTACCGAAACTAGTTCCAGACTTGCTTTGAAATCTCGTAAAACTAATTTAGCTCCAGGAGATCATATATATATATATAATGGCATAGTAATGGCATAATAATGGTAACTAAGATTCACTGGTTTAAATTTACCTGTCTACATTCATATATTAGAATCATGAAATGATATCTCTACTAATAATAATAATTCAATAATAATTCTTAAGAAAAGTAAAAGAAAAGTAGGTGCTTAGAGATAACATCAGTTTATAAACAAAGGTATAAATGTGCGCATAAGATAGTAAAGTAAAGTATGGAGTCATATAAAAGATAAATATCTGAAGTGATAACGGAAACGTCAATCCACTCAAAAATGGCAAGCATAATAAAGTTAAAGAATAAATCTTGTTAGCTTGAACTAGCTACTCCAATGCCATTCTAATGGTTCTAAAATACCAACACTAATATCAGCTAATTCAGCAAAAGCAACTTGGGATAGATCTAAGTGACCTTCATCACATTCACCACAACTATCAACGACTCTAACCTCTACTGAATTACCACCATATGAAGCAGTAATCATTTTACCACAGTAGCCAGATTGTAATTCTGGGTTAATAATATCTGAGTCATAAAGGTCTTTGGAAATAGCAACAATGTAAGAATCAGAAGATGATTGCCAACCACAGTTTCCTTGACCTGGACCATAGAAGGTTGCCTTACCCGTATGGATAACATCAGTTGCCGGTGAAACATTACCAGGAACAGTACTGGCTGAACCAGCAGAAAAGAATGTAGTAAAACTTTCGTAGTCACTGGCATCAGTATCAACTGAAGAGTAGACGTAAGTATCCATGTAACTACTGGTGGTGCCTGTTGCAGTAGTGGCTGTAGTTATAGCAGCTGAAGATGAAGAGGTACCTGCAGCTGATGTTGTAGAAGTCTTTGCAGCAGTGGTGGCAGCATTTTCAGTTTGAGAAGTTTCAGTGGCCGTGGAACTGGTAGCTACAGTGGCAGCATTGTCAGCTTGAGAAGTTTCAGCTGCAGTGGAACTGGCAGCTACAGTTGAAGAAGCAAATGCACTATCATCGTCACCAGCACAAGAATTAACGTAAACAGTTTTGGTGTTCCAGATAGTTGAAGTAGCATCATAACCAGCAGCAGCTTTGGCGTTGTCTGCAACTGTATATGTAGCAGAAGGTGATGTAGCAAAAGTGCTATAAGTTTCTTCAACGGTGGTCAGAAGTGTAGTATGGACTGTTGCTGTTTCGGTAAGAGCTAAACCAAATGATTTAGTTGCTAAAGCTAAAAGTAAAGGAGTGAATGGAGTTGGTCTCATTGGAAATTTGGGGAAAAGGAATGACTGAGGTTAGACTATGTTTGAAGAAATAAAACAACTTGCGTTTATGAGTTAAATGGTGAAACAAAAGCGATTTGATCGCCTTTATATACTAATTATTGCGTATGTTGTATAAGCGTATTCAATGATCCGTGTAGGAATGACCTTGAATCCGAAGATGTGTTTTAAGGGTCTATTTAAACTATTTGGACCATATGAACAATCTCTAAAGATCTGGAGTTTAATCTATCTAAGCCAAAAAATGCTTAATTAATGGTTTTCGATTTCCTGATTTAGAAAAATATAAAGTTACCTATGAGTCCCATTAATCATAGGAACCATAATATTTGAGACAACTGAGTTGAGGCAAAGTTGGATTTGTTAATTTGCTACGGCAGACTAAGCAGTTTGAGATTTGTGCTTGCCAAAAAGCGAGTTTCATAAGTTAATGATTCCTCCGTGAGGTGATTCTACCTTCGTAAATTCCTATTCGGCTTTTCGGGGATGAATGAAGCATAGAGTATTTCTCGTGTAAATGGTATAAAAACTTAAATTTACACAATCACGCTTGATTGAACTGGACAGGCAGCCTAACTAAGGTAGGAGAAACAAAACAACAAAAAGAAACAACAAAACTCAAGTCCGATAATAGCAACCATGCCTCTCGTGGTACCTGAAACCGGACGGAATTTTTGATGTTAGAGCCATAATCCAGGCTTTCACTAAGGTTAGTCTTTCCGATACAAAGTATATACAGCTGATGGGTCATCATTTGTAACTGCTGCTGCATCTTTCTATACCTGAACCATTTGGACCCAATCTACAAGCAGAATTACTTGAACGTTTTGAGGAAATTCCACAAGTTCCTAACTCTTTAAAATCGGTAACTTCAATTAGGAAGTGAACAAAACTGAGCTTTCTATCCCAACAAAAATATCACATGAGAAACGAAAAGAGTGGTGAAATTTTATGGTAAAACTTGAAGTATAGTTTTTATGCAGAGAATAACGCCGGTGCGGCTTTAAAGTTATCGACTAATCGTCGCGACGTTCTCTCTTATCATAGCGGACCATCAGATCAACTGGTTATAAACACCCCATGCTATAAAACTGTTATACGATCCTATATTGTTATAAAAAGAGTATATATCTTTGGAGTAAAATTCCAAAACGTAAGATCTATGATTAATCATTCACGAAATGGTATGTTATGTAAGTGCCTGATCCGCCAGATGTTTTGTCAACGCTTACTTTCGGCCCATTCCCGCACAGGTCTCGCACAAAGTCCCAAGGGTCTTATCGCAGATGAGCAGAACTTTCAAATCTGGCTTATTTCGAGTCCTAAATTCATCAACCTTGAGATCGGAATTTTACTAAGATTCACCTTCTTTTTTTACACAAATCAGTCACAGCAGCATGACTAACACTCAACATTCCCTGCACAATCAAGAGAAGATAACAGAGAAAAGGGCAGAAGATGCCACACAAACAAATATATCCAAGAATCTTGAAAATCAGGAGGAAGCAAAAGAACTAACGATTCCTCTCTCAAGAACTCCAACTCATGATTTAGAAAACAAACCTGATGTATTCAAAACACGATTCCAAGAGATCATTTGTATTTTTACCTTAGCTTTTGCCCCAGCTTGTATTACCATGTCTATGGGCGCTTATACCGTGTCTACTGAAAGCGTCATGAAAGATCTTAATATCAAAGGAAGTGTGTCTACATGGTTAGTGGGTGCTATTGGTTTGGCTAATGGATCCACTATTATCTTAATGGGCTCGTTATCAGATGCTATCGGTAGAAGAAATTGCATATTGGTTGGTTATTTTTCATATGCCGTATTTTCATTGATTGGGGGTTTCATGAATTCTTTGATTAGTCTTTGTGTTCTAAGAGCAATCAGTGGCACTTCAATTTGTCTTGCTTTAACTTCAAGTTACGGGATTATTGGAGCAACTTACACGGAAGGTTCGAAGAGAAAGAATAGATGCAACTCTGTTATTAGTGCAGGTAATCCATTAGGCACTGTTATTGGTAATATGTCAGGCGCTATATGTATTCAACTAATTGGATCTTGGAGAGACTGTCATTATTTCTTTTCGATTCTTTACGTTTTATTAACTGGTCTTGCTTGGTACAGTGTTCCTAAAGATAAAGAATGTAATTTTACAGAATTGAAGAAGATTGTTAAGAATTTAGATTATTTTGGGGGCTTCTTAAGTACATCGGGGTTTACTTTATTATGTTTCAGTTTAACCCAAGTTGATATCACTCAGAATAAATGGCATACTATATATATTATTACTTTATTGATTGTTGGAGCTCTCCTAATTGCCTCTTTCCTATGCTGGGAAGTATATGCTCCAATCTCAAACCCTCTAATTCCAATGAGAATTTTCCAAAGTCGTAATTTTTCAATTTGTGCAGGCATATTATTTTTTGAATCTATTGTGTTTAGTGGTGTCTTGACCTATTATACAGTTCAATATTTTGTACAGATTTTGAATAACACTCCAATTTTAACTGCGACTAAAATGCTTCCTGGATTTGTTGTTGGAATCGGAACCAATGTTATTGCTGCATTTATTTTACACCTAGTTCCAGGAAAACTTTTAATGATAATAAGTATGTGTTCATATCTGGGAGCTTCAATCATTTGGTCAACCATGGATCTACATAGAAATTACTTTTTGGGCCCATTCTGGGCTATTTCTCTATTGATATTTGGCGCTGATATGATGTGGAATATTGTTTCTTTGGTCACCTATGCTTCAGTCACTAAAAATCTCCAAAGCTCAGCCTCTGGGTTGTCAAATATGATTTCCAGTATAGCATCTGTTATTGGGTTAGCTATTTCTTCTACTATTATATCTGCCACAAATGCAGATTATGGGACAGATAGAGAATACGATGATTTAGGTAAATTATTTAATGGTTATAAAAGTGCATACTATTTTGCAGTTGGTATGTCTTGTCTTTCTTCGATTCTTTCTTGCTTTTTGCAAATTGGTAAGTTTAAACCTGGTGTGACAAGAGAGGAGGAACAAGAAGAAGTGTAGATAAGAATATTGTATAATATGATTGAATTAACCGCTTGAAGCATTCTTGTTATATTTTTTGCTGACTCAATTCTCTTAAACGAATTGGGGAACCCTTTTTTGCGAGCCTCCTGACCAAATCCCACTGCCAAGTTGTGAGTGGTAGAATCCGCACAGGGTTCCCCAATTCATTTAACTGGCACCAATCATTTTAACAAGATCCCATATTCAGGTTCCCAATAGTCAGTATGATCAATACTAAATTGAGAGCGATATAAATTTGGGGTCGATCGGGGTAGCTTCCATAAGTGAGTCAATGGCGGCCAAAACTAAAGCACTATAGTTCACTGCAGTTCACTATGGCATTCATATTCTAGCAATTCTTTTAAACAATCAAATCTCTCAAAGGAAACAACACCCACAATTAATAGCAAATATCCATTTGATAAACCTAACCAATAATGAACTGGCTCTAGCTAAGGTAACAATAGTTCATTAATTCTTACAGTAACATCATATCCGTTGATGTCACCAGTTGTTTGGTAGAAAAATAATTAACACTATGGGTGGTAACAGGTTTTGCAGCTCAATCAAGGGCAAGTTTGGTAGGTTCCTTTTTATTATCAATTAACAGAACTTCTTCAGAGTAAAGTCGTTTATCAGTATCAGAAGATTCAAGTGATTGTTCTTCTGGAAAATGAATGTCAAATGTTCTTGGAACTTCGATTAATTGAACTTCATCAAACTTGAATTTGTGTTTGTTCTTTATTAACTTGGAGCAACAACTCTTACCAAAACGACCTTAGCCGTCCACAAGAAAAACTATTATCTGTTTCATTACTAGCATAACCTCTTCACAGTCTTCAATGCTCAATAAAACAGGTTCAGTTTCGGTTCTCTCAATTTTGGGGTTAAGAAGAAAATGTAAAACTGAACCCATATCTTTCATCGAAAAATTCTTTTTCATAGTATTTTTGACAACAGAGATAGTAGTAATGAGTTCCGGGTGAAAATTTTGGAGAATAAACACCATTATTAGAAGGTGCACGTGTAAATCCAAAACCAACTAAAACATCGTTGCTTACCCAGTGGGGTATGGAACTAGCTGTTTTTGTGGCATGAATAAAGGGTTGGTAGAACCGATGATATACATACTATCAGGAAATTATTTGCATTTTAGTCCAGACTCGAATTTTATTTCTATATTTGCTATTTGTTTCCCAATTAGATATCTTAACAGTTTGTTTGATTTTATTTTGTTGGGTTGGAGATATCGGGGTGTAGATATCAATCCGTAAGAGGGAGAGGTTTAATTGGATTCACACAATGCTTCAGTCTCGTTGCCATCCCGTTTAACGGTATTGTGGGTATAACTTTTTCGATAAAGATTGATTATCCCTATTAATATTCTCTCGACAAACTCTTACAAAGTATACAAAATTTCCATTGGAAATGCTATTCTTAACTTATTATCTTAAACCTTTCATATAAGCAAGTGTTTCATAATTCAAACATTGCAGATAGGTAACTATAAAAGGCCCTATAATTTCCCGTTTCCCTTTAGTTTACTTTATGTGTATTGATTGACTTTAATCAGCTATAAGGAGGCAACCTTGATTCTAAACCGAAACCAATTAAGCCCTTATGGCCAAGTTGGTAAGGCATCACACTAGTAATGTGGGGATCCTCAGTTCAAATCTGAGTGAGGGCAATTATTTTTTGACAATGCTACAGTGATATGGAACGCTTGAAATATGAGACACTTTGTCGATATGATAGATTAAGAATAGCATTATCTGATTGATTCACAATGGAAGTTTTATATACTTTGTATAGAGTTTTATGGGGGTGTAGATATCAATCCGTAATAAAATAATAATTGATATCCACACCCCGATATTATATTCGAAACCAGTTTACGTAACATGGATATAATATCGGATCGTATTTATGATTCCAATGTTATTACAATATAAGGATTGTTATTACGTAAGCTAGTTCTGGATACGGCATCGGACCATACCCGACTACGGGATCGGACCGTCCTTATGATCATAAGCTAATCATGATATTACTGTTAATATTAATTTCATTGTTGAGAATAATAAGACAAGAATACCAATAAGACTTCTATCATTTCAATATATATAGGCCTCTTCCCACTGGGAATTTTATGTATTTTGTATAGAGTATCGAGGGAATATTAATAGAGAATTAATCAATTTTTATTGAAAAAGTCATACCTACAAAAGTCTAATACTTAAGTTAACTGGAAAAGTAAGTTGCCATCTTCTACCATATCTTGGTAATCTTACAACACCCTTAAACGGGATGGTATCAAGACTGAATCA